>VWPU01012936.1:0-66917 GCA_013398955.1 Callaeas wilsoni | reverse complement strand
CGCGCGCCCCCGCGCGGACACCGCCGGCACCGCCCCCACAGCGCGGCCCCGCGCCCCCTGCTGGGCTCCCGCGGCAGCGCTGCGGAACCGTGCGCGCCGAGCCACCGCAGGGAGCCAGCATCCACGGGGAACAAACAGCCACGGGGAACAAACATCCACCGGGATCTATCCAAACATCCACGGGAAACCAACATCCACGGGGAGCCAACATCCACGGGGAACAAACATCCACAGGGATCTATCCAAACATCCACGGGAAACCAACATCCACGGGGAGCCAACATCCACGGGGAACAAACATCCACAGGGAACCAACATCCACGGGGAACAAACATCCACGGGGATCTATCCACAGGGAGATACCATCCACAGGGAGCCAACATCCACAGGGATCTATCCACAGGGAACCAACATCCACAGGGAGCCATCATCCACAGGGAGCCAACATCCACACGGATCTATCCAACAGGGAGCCATCCACAGGGATCCATTATCCATATGGATCTATCCACACAGATCCATCCACACAGAGCCATCTGTATGGAGCCATCCACACGGATCTACTCAGACCCATCCACTCGGATGCATCCACAGGGATCCACATGGAGCCATCCACATGGATCTATCCACATAGATCCATCCACACAGAGCCATCAACAGGGATCCATCCACATGTTTTCACACGGAACCGCACGGAACCACCTACAAGGATCCATGCCCACAGATCCGTGCCCACAGACCCATCCCCACAGATCCATCCTTACAGATCTATCTACATGGATTCATCCACACAGCCCATCCACACAGCTCCATCCTTACAGATCTATCCATGCGGATCCATCCACACAGCTCCATCCTTACAGATCTATCCATGCGGATCCATCCACACAGCCCATCCACACAGGTCCATCCTTACAGATCTATCCATGCGGATCCATCCACACAGCCCATCCACACCGGTCCCTCCTTACAGATCTATCCATGTGGATCCATACACACAGACCCATCCACACGGCTCCATCTATGGCACCTGGCAGCGTGTCCGTGCCGCAGGAATAAAGCTGTGCTCAGAAACATCCATTTCCCACCCTTGCCTGTCAAAACGAGAACACAGATGGGCTTTTGTAGCTCTCCCTGGATGCGCACGATGCTCCCAGAGCAGAGCGTCAGAAGAGATGCTCCAAGGGCTCATGGTCTGCAGCATTGGTGCCATGGAATTATGGAATCTCAGAAACACAGAATATTCTGAGTTGAAAGGGATGCACAAGGATCACTGAGTTCAACTCTTAACTCTGCACAGGACAGCCCTGAGAGTCACACCATGTGCCTGAGAGCATTGGCCCTCCACAAAACCGTGTGCCCAAGTGCCACATCTGCACATCTTTTAAATCCCTCCAGGGACTGTGACCCCTTCACTTTCTTGGGCACCCTGTGCCAGTGCTTGATAACACTTTTGGTGAGAAATTTTCCCTAATCTCCAGTCTAAATCTCCCCTGGTGCAACTTGAGGCTGTTTTCTCTTGCCCTATAAAAGAGCAAGCACTACTTTTAAGTAGGGTACCAGTACCTCTGAAAAGAGAGTCGGACTGTGATATTCATAAGAAAATCTGAGAATTTTCTCAATCAGTAGAGTTATTTTAATTTTTCCTAGGGCTTAAAAGGGAGGGAGAAAATATTTCTGGAGCTGTTAAGGCTCCCACGCCTTTTCACTATCCATGTTTATGGCTGAAAGCAGTGTCCAAACACTGGCCGTCACTGCGGTATTTGAGACCTATTTCATCTATTGAACAGCTGCCGCTGTCATTTCAGCTTAGTTTTTAAAATAGAAAAAAAAAGCATCAGCAAGAAGAGAAATGGCTCAATGAACAAAGAGCCTTTATTCATCCCAATGGCCTCAGTAAGAAAAATGTGAGAGTGGGGGGGGAAAGCAGACCCTATCTGAGACAGGATGGGAAAGTATTTCTTGCCAGAGCGCATTTCAAAGCTGTTTCGCCGTCATCGTCAGCAAATCCATGACAACATCTGGGCTGAGAGAACAGAACAACACATCAAAGCAGCCCCAGCTGATATGGAGGGTTTTGGCTAAGGAGGTTATCCAGGGTAAATGGCATTTGGCAATTTATTAGCTGTTGTTTTTGGTAAGACTGCCACGGCCACGTCTAGCGCTCCCAGCCCCAGCAGTGCACCCCGAATTAGAAACGACAGGCAGCTGCGCTCACTCAGACGAGTGAGGATAACAGGGGCTGGAAGCAGGTTTCACAGAGTCCGTCATTGTCTGCCTAAATCCCCTCTGCCTTTGAAACCTCGCCTCCTCTGCTTCCCAGGTTTGGGCCTGTGATCTCCAGACTGTTTGCAGTGCCGGCGCTGCAGGTGGGAGCTGCTCGGCTGGCTGCTAATGAAGCGTGCTGCGGTGCCTGCCACACGCAGGGGGATTTCGTAAGCTTGGCACCTGTTCCAGATGAATGCAGTTGATGGCATGGGCTGGAAATGTGTCTATCCTCAGCCCAGCTTGAAATGTCTGAGGATTATCTCTGTAAATCACGGATTCTCGCAAGTGCAGCGAGCAAAGCTCAACTGGGTCCAAGTGTTCTACAGATTTTGGGAAAATCTCTACTTTCAGGCCATGTATTTGCTGCCTTGAGCACCAAGGCAAGGCCAGTAGACCTTCTGAGGAGCTGACTGCCATACCTCTGTAAAGAATCAGAGAAGCAGAATTTAGTCTTTTAAAACAGCAGAAAAAGCTTTTATTCATAAACAAGGACTAAGGTTTGTTCCAATAGAATTGCAAAAGGTTCCTAAAAGGCTCTCACGGATACCTGGTCAAGCTGTGGCAGGTATAAACCATACTAAACTGAATTAATTTGTCAGGTACAGCAGATGTGGCTTTTGCCTTAAGATTTTCCTTAACCTCACCAAATCCCTGCCTGATTGTAGCTGAAATTTTTCAAACTATTTGATTTTAAAAACTGATTTGGGAGTAGTTTCTTTTTCCGGTTTAATTTGAACCAAGGCCTGCAATAAAGTGTTTCTCTTTGAAAAATCCCATTTTGCTTGTAAAATCCACAGGGACAGATTCATTAGGGGCTGTAGAACAACTTTCAGAGCTGAAGAGTTGTTGGTAAGCCTTGTCCCTGCATGCCCAGTCACCCAGAGCTTTGGACACTTATTTGGACAGGTAATGGGGAGATCCCAGCTGCCTGAGCAGAGATTTCAAATAAAATCCAACAGAGCTGAAAAAAGCATCCTCACTCATGAGCTACAGTGGGTTTGGGGGAAATCTTTCCTGTTCATAGAGTTCATGTGCTATCAAGTGTTTCACTATTTATTAGAATGAGAACAATGACACTCTGAGTTGTTCATTATTTTAAATAATTAAGTTGCTTAGAAATTTTATTTGTCTTCTTTTGGTGATTCTGTTAATTATCTGCTAATCATTTTGAGTGCAAAGAAGTCTGTCTTGTTGATGTGAGACTCAGGTACGGATACCTTCTGCAGAACTGAGGCTCCTCATCTGGAAGCAGACACCTCAGTTTCAACATACAGTCAGTGGAAAGACAGCCTTAGCAGCCCTTTCCAGGGGCCCAGGGCAACTGTTCACCTGATTCCCATGCTTAAAATGAGCTGTGGAGAAATTCAGACCTTCTTGCAAGACAGTGGCATTTTGCTCAGGTGCTGCACTGTGATCTGCTGTTGCCTCGATGCTGAGAAAATGATGCTGCAGTGGGGTCACAGCCTCACTCCTCAGTGTAACAAGATCCCTGCTCACAAGCTCTTCCTGCTGTTCACTTAAAAATATTACAGGCTAGAAAGTGGCAAGACTGTTACTGAAAAGCTGATTATGCCTTAAAGCCATCACGGGATGAGTTACTGGAGTTTAATTCTTCAGCCCTTTGACAAAGCTCTGCAGGATGTTCAACCATCCTGAGTGCCCCAGCCAGGGAGTGTCCTGACACTTAAAAATAAATTTGCAAGGATTGGGAGGTTTGCTGTGGAATAGGACCAAGACATTTGAACTGAAATCTCAGCTCAGACAGTCAAACTAAGCCTCTTGATTTTGCTAAATAGAAATCACTTTATTTTATGAGATTTCTGGGTTCACTGCTCCGTGTCATGACCAAAGAAGGATGCTGTGAGGAGAAGGAGAGAAAATTACACAAATTTTTCTACAAAACTCAAGCAAGTTTGACCCACATTTGGGGTAAGGTGGGTTCTCACAGCCATGGCAACCCAGAGGGAAGGTGTGCTCCAGGGGCACCAGGAGCAGATGGTGGGTGCCCATCCAAGGATCCAGCCTGTCGGGGCTGGCAGAGCCCCCAGCCTGTGCCCACACACTCGGTGGCGATGAGTTACCCCAGCGGTACCAACCTGTGGATGCTGAAATGCTGCTAGCAGGGAAATTTTCTCTTCTTGCATTCATTCTGTGAGAACTTTTCCTTTACTGTGTAAGCTATGTAAACAATAGATAGGGTTTTTGTAAATAGCATTCATATCTGCTATCTTCTGACCTTGTGTACATTATATTAGGAAAAAACATTACTAAGTGGGTGTCTGAGACTTTGACCAATCACCCTAGGAAAGTGTGAACACTGTTCAATTGCTTTATGGAACTAGAATATATAAATGGTATTGTAAATTTAATAAATAATTCATTCCTCGCTCTGGACTCCTGCCTCGCTGCATCTCTGAACCCCTGCTTGGAAGCCCACACCAACCCATTTGGATGTGGGAGATCTTCTGTCTTCCCAGCTCATCCTCCTGCCTCACAGCAATTCCCACAGCCTGCCAGCAGCTGCTCACCCAGCCCCCAGCCCTTCCCTGGGGGAGCCAGGTGCTCGTGGCAGCCGCGCCGCTCATTCCTGCCGAGCCTCCCCTGCTCTCTGTTTTCCTTGGTGAGCACTGCTCACATCTCCATGATTGATTGTGTTTGAGTTTGATCCTGGAGAGTCCTGGGATGTTTGCATGAGAGGTGCTACATAAGCATAATTTGGGCTGTATTTTCTTTGCCTAATGGGAGCTTAAGCTTGAAGTTAAGATAGTTTTGGCCCTTTGCTGAGACGCTGTCCATCAACCTCAGTGCTTTGAGCTCCGCAGCATTCTCTATTCACTGCCGGCTTAGGAAAAAAGATCAAAAAAATAATATCGTGCTTTGTTCCCTTGTGTCAGTGATGCCTTTGAAATGCAGCCCGGGGTGGAGGCATAGCAGCCTTTCTCTCACGCTGGCCTGGATCTTCACTGCCCATCTCTGATGGGAAGGGATGCTCTTCCTACAAGCCCCAGACCTGCCATCGGTCCAGGCAGAACCAAGGCTGACCTGTGAGGGGATGATGTGTTTTTAGTGGAGATGCTGACTTGGGAAACAGAAAGGAGACATTGGTAACTCACCACCTGTGTGGCTGCCCAAATAAATGGGAAAGGTCTTTCCCTGTCCTGAAACCCCAAGAATTTTAGAAAAAGGTATGGAAATTAATCCCAGGGAATTTAGACAGACTGAACCCAGCTGGACCCAGCCTGAAAACCTCTGCAGGTCACACATTTTCCCCCCAACTCTCCTCAAGTGAATAGGAAGGGTATGATCTGAGCTGTAGGGAATTTGCAGCATGTTTGGTGGTTACATCCAAAGATCAAAATATTTTGGTATATGGGGCAAAGCATAAGAAAGAACCAATTCAGTTTTCAGTGGTGCAACTTTATTAATGCTAAAAATTAATACCTCTTGCTACAAAATATTTACATTTCTTGTTTGGCACAGCCAGATCACAGCAGAGCAGACTAATGACAGGGTTTGACTTACAAGAGAGAATGGTCTTGTGGCAAGCGTGAGGAGCTGAGTTTAATTTGTGGCTCTGACAAACTCTCTCCCCAGCCATAGACCCTTAGACTCTATCCCCACACCCTGAGCAGAATAGGGGAGAGATTCTGTTCTTCTCCTTCCTAAAGGCCTTTCAGAGAAAATGGTGAGGTTGCAGAGGGCTGCAATAATGGTCTGGAGAGCTTAAAAATAAGCAGAGTTCACAAAGATGTAAAATAGCTACTCTGCCTAGAATACGGATTGAAGAGCCCATTAGCAGATGAAGTGGGGATGAGATTACATGTGAAAAAATATATCATTCATGTGATTAAGGGTACATGTACTTGGGCATAAAATAGTCTTAATTACTCATGTTTATCTCTAATTGCCTGACTTCCTTGAGCAGCTGTGGTGGCTGCACTTGCAGCTCCTTGATTAAATACTCCTCTTTTTTTCCACAGCGTATAATTCACACCTTCCATGTTTGGCAAAGAACCTCCCCACCCCCGTGCATTTGAATTAATTTGTTTCTCGATGTGTTCTCTCTCAGGGGTAGCTGCTGAGAAGCTTTTCCCTGTAGGCTGAGTGGGCAGTGCTCTCCCAGCAGCAGTTACTGGGAATTAACTCCTGCCCAGACCAATTAACCTTCCTGTTAGCCATGCCCTAAAAGCATTATTGGTTGTTCCCATTTATTCCCTTTCTATAAGGATTATCAAGCATAGATTAAAGATCACACAAAACTCAATGACAATCTCCACGAAACCATTTGCTGGGTGGCCCTTGAGCTACTGTACCAAAACATTGCGCTTTTTTTATTTTTAGATTAAGAAACTACCATTTATTGCAACTGATCAAATATGGGAAGGAAATGGTCTGTGCTTATTAATTCAAATTCAGAAATATAAACTTTTCAAACTTCACTGGTGCATTTTTAGCTCATATATTTGCAGGAAGGAATCAGAGTGTAAAATTTGGAAGTGACTTTGTGTTGATTAGCTGCAGGACCACAGGTCACAGTCCTGGTTTCTTGACTGGATAGCAGGTACAGCCAGCCACAAAACATGAGCTATTTCAGTCCAATATATAATTACAAATATTTAAGTATAAAGCTAAAATATATACATACATAATATTTAATCTGTGCTTTACTGGCTTGGATAATGATAAAAGTGTTGGCTAGAAATGTGATTTGGATTTTTCCTGACCACAATGACCATTGAAATGCTCTGCAGATAAAAAAATAATAATTACAAAGATGTTCAAAGGATATGCTGAAGAACCAGTGCACTCAATTCTGTCATGGGCTTAATTTGGATGCCTAATATTATAAATTATTGTTTTAAAGAGTTATTTGTTCAGTTTTTTACCTATACATTCCCTGTGTTCAGTGAGCTCAACATCTCCGCTAACCTTGCCTTGCTGTTTCACCACAGGGCTGCCCCACACCTCAACCTTTGCAGAAGAAACCAGGATGCCCCAGGTCATGGAATTTACTGATGCGGTCATCAGCCATGGGTGGCATCCGAAAGACAAGACAGGCAGGAAGGCACTGAGGTGAGAGGATGTGGCAGTGTGAGGGTGCTGAGCAATGCCCAGGTCAGCCAGCCCCAGGGTTAGGGCAGGGAAGGAATTAATTTCCCTCAAGAAGAAGCCCAGAGCTGTTTCGATGCCTGGGCTCCAGTTTTTCACACTTTTTCCCATCCAGGACTCTTCCCTTTATCATCTGCAGGAGTTTTGCAGCCCTGGGAATAGAAGAACTGCCAGTAGGCTTAAATGCTCCCAAACATCAGATTAAGCCTGAAGTATCTGCACCTTACTGAGTGGAAGGAAGGTGTGGAGGGTGGTCAACAGAGCACAGAGACCAGCCCCTCTCACCAACAGCCCGAGGAGGAGGAGGTAGGTGATGAATGTCGTGCTCCTCCTGCCTAGACTCTACCTGTTCTGAGAATAAACAACATATTTTTCCTCCTCTAGCTTTAATTCTGGTGAAAAATAAAATTAAAGCCAAATCCTAGTGCTTTAACTAAATTAGAGCATTTACCAACTTCACTTAAAGAAACAGGATTCTTTTCACAAGTGTTTATTTGTACAGCTCAAACAAGATTTTTTTAAAATATAAGCCCACCACAGATGTGCGACTCAGCCCAGTCTCTGTTGACACCACTTGGAGGTTAGGAACAAAAATACGTGAGTAGCATGTTCTGCCTCTTTGCTGGAACAAGGCCTTTCTTTGGGCTGATTAGGTAAAGTAGGCCCCAAACAATTGGCAAAGCAGATCTTCCTCTGAGCAGGACCCTGTGAGATGATGGAAAATGCCAGAACTGCACCTGGTGCCCAACGAGGAGGATGGGGGGATGCAGTTTCCCTCCTTTTAGAGCAGAGTTTCTGCATGCTGGGAAGAGCTCGCTCCTCCCAAGACGTCGGCGTTGCTGGGGCTTTGAACTGCACTTCAAAGCTGGGGCTGGAGCGAGGTTTCTGTAAACCCAGAGAAACAGGTAAATATTTGTCAGAGTCAATGAACCCCCCTCATCACCTCAACGGTCATCTGTGCGAGACGGCTGGAGGGGTTTCAGCAGGCACAGAGGGGAGCCTTGTTGATTTACTGAACCACTTCAGGAGGTGGGCAGACACAAAACACTGCGGCGAGGAGACCTGGAGGCCTCCCCCTCAGCACGGTCCGTGAACTCCTGCAGACACCTCATCCTTTCCATCACTGGAGCAGGAGGAGGAGAAGAAAATCCTTTTCTTGTCTGGGGAGGAGACCAGTCCTGCTCCCAGCACTGCTGCTGTAGCTTTATAACCACTTCATTCATGCCAGTTACTCCAGATGGGCATCAGCTGCTCACAGAGCACGAGAGCGCATTGTATCTCCCACCTGCCGCTGCAGGTTTGACCATGAACATCGTGAGTCACCTGTTCTGGGACACACCATTGCATAACTCTTCCATGAATTTATCAATTTCTAGCTTCTGACGTCCCACCTACCCATTACAGGGGGACTCAGGGTGTTTGTTTTGGAAAGAGGGCTTTGCTGGACCGCTCTGTCCATGATGTCCGTACTGCAGCAGCTGGTGGAGGGGGAAATGCAGACACCCAGCCACCAAACCACCCACCAACGCTCCCAGGCTTCCTCTTGCTTATCAGTACAGCATGAAAATGCAGCTTAAATAAGAAAAAGGGAAGCGAAAAAGTAGAAACAGCTGAGCACCAGATGAGAGGAATGCAGAGGGATGGGGCTAGGCTAATTCCTCAGCCCCCTGCCCAAACCTGACCCAGCACCCTCACTGCTCGGACATGGGGCAATGTCCCCTGGGGCAATGCCACCCTCCCTTTCTCTCGGCCAGAAACCCTCAGCTGGACGTTAAAAACACAAAAGGAAGTGTAACGGGGTCCGGCTGGGAATATGCAAAACCCCTGAGGGTGTCTTTGAGGAACACGGGTGGGAAGATGCTGGGGGAGGCTCTGGGGATGCTCTCCTCTCGGTGCCTGGGGCACTGTACTCGCACACGGCTCTCCCCTCCGCTGGTTTCAGGGCAGGGGAAGCACGGGAGGGGCCCTGAGGCTCCGCTCAGCGGCAGCACACGGGGAGCGGCAGCAGGCACACGGGCAGCGGCAGCACACGGGCAGCGGCAGCAGGCACACGGGCAGCGGCAGCACACGGGCAGCGGCCGGGACAAAGCCGCGCTCCGCCTCGGCCGGGGGAGCGCAGAGGGCGGGGGCCGTGCCAACGGCAACAGCTGTCTCGGTGAGCTCGGTGTTTGCTGTCCGAGGTGTTGGCCCCGGGGCAGGCGGGCTCTGTCCTTCCTGCTCCGAGCCCCGAGCCCCGGCCTGCCCGGTGCCTCCGCGGGGGCTGGCACCAGCACAGCTGGTGTGTGCTGGCACCGCGAAGGCTGGATTGCACCACGCTCGCCTGTGCAGGACGGTTCGGTCTTGCAGCAGCGAGGAGGATGAGACAGCACGGACCTTATCAGCCCTGGTCCTCATGGGGCACCACAAGCGCAGGTCCCTGTGGGATGTGTGCTCCCGGCACTGGGGTGTGCCCAGCTCCGCTGCTCCTCCCTCCCCATGGCTCGTGGCTCACAGGCAAGGTCAGACTAACGTGGATGTGTCAGCACAAGCCACTGTCAGGCCTCTGTGTCACGGTGTGGACACAGCCTGAGTGATGGTTGGAGATGCCAGTGAGCTGCAGGAATCCCCCATTCCGCTCCTTCTGTCCTTCAAAGGCCGCATGCAGGGACAGTGGAGCTGCCAGCGCTCACACCAGCCTCAGAGCAGTTATCTTCACACGAGGTGTCCCACTTCCAGGATTTTCTGGGACTCACATGTCAGCATGTCCGCTGGTCTGGGAGGAAAGACCCTGAGAAGTGTGTCTGCCTTCTGAGAGAGATGTGGAGATAATGGCTCCCATTTTGGGTGTGTTCAGAGCATCCCAAGAGTCTCAATTTCTGCTTTTCCAGACTTTTTCCAGCTTTGAGCAAAGTGGTTCTTGCAAACTTCTCAGCCTCCATGGCTGAACCTGAGAAATTTCATGTCTAGGCAGAGAGAAATCTGGTGGCTTGGATCCAGCCATCTGGACGTGGGAAAACTTGGAAGTCCCACAAGAAAAGGGAGATTTCCTGGCAAAGATTCACAATACATCTTTATGGGAGAGTGGAGGGGAAATACAAAACGTCCATCAAACTTCTCATTTTCTGTAGGCAGAAGTCAGGAAGCCCCAAAATGAGCAGGTACAGCAAGAGATTTTAAAAACAAGGAAAAATATCAGAGTCTCCTTTCAGCTTCAATGCTAGGAACTGGCAAATGTCACAGAAATCCTGCATAGTCCTGCCCTGGAAGGGCAGGACTGGCTCTGCTGCAGGACAGGTCACAGGCACCCCTCAGAGCCCTCTGGTTGATGTGATCAATCAAGATGGGAGAGTATGGGTAGAGAAATATGTATGGAAAGTGGTTTGCTCAGTGTCACTCAGGAGATCAAAAGCTCCCAGATTTCATCCCCGTGTCACCTGTCAGGTGCTCTGCTTCAGCACTGCTGGGGACAGTTGAACTGCTCCTGTTTCCCAGCCTTGTGAAGAAATGTTAATGCACCCAGAGCCTCTATAAGCACATCCTTCCTGCCCAAAGCCCCTGAATCACCTCCGGATGTCTCCGAGAGCTCCTGTGCTCTGTCTTTCCGTCTGCACCACCTTCCTGCGCTCACCAGAGCCTGCTTTTAAATACCCCCAGGCTCTGAATGATCATCACCCACCTAAGCTGCATCTCCTCCCTCCTGGACATGCCCCAGGCAGACCCCGGGGAGAAGTTACACCCATCCCAATATCCCACGGCATGAAAAACCACTGCAAACATCGCCCTCTTCCTTCAGAGGCAGGGAGAAAAAGCAGCATCTCTTAGCCCCACTGTGATTTAATCTGAGCCAAACAAACGAACACTGGCAGCGTTTTTCTACAGCGAAAACATTTTTCAGCTGGAGACAATGAACCTTGCACTGGTGGGATGGTCAGAGGGTGTTTGCTGGTGCCTCGGTGGAGGTGTGGGCATGTGAGCAGTGGGGCCACCCCAAGAAGAGGAGCAATGGGAACAAGACCTCCCTGTGCAGCCATGAAAAACCTGCCTGTGAATCAGTGCCAGGTGCTCAGTTTCTATCTTAATTTTGGTCTTGGAAAAAAAGGGAAGGGAGTGAATACACAGGGGCTGCAGTCAAGCTGTGGCACACCCCCGTCCAAGGAAGAAAATTACACGGTAAGGCTGCCAGGGTGTCCTGACTTCACTTCACTGGGTCTGGGCTTTCGGGGCTGGGATGCACTAGCCCCCGTCCAGCAGCTGATCCAGCCCTTTGCTGGAGCCACAGCACTCCCAGCCATTACACAGGTAACACTTACTGTGTCGGATGGTGAGGAAAGATGTGATCTCAGCTCACCTCAGATTATGAATTTTGTGCAGGCTGGTGAGATGGGAAATTCCCACCAGGACTCCTGGGTGTGAGCAGTGGGTTTCCCACCCCTGAGCCTGGAAAACAATCATGCGGAGAGCTGGCAGCAGCACAGTAAAAACCCCACCAGCACCATGTTTCCAGGGCTGTTGGTTCTGGCACGTGTCCGTGGGCACAGCTGGATGTGGGCTGCACCTGCGTGGATGAGCTGTGGGTGTTCAGCGGGGATGGGGTGATGGGCACAGCCCTGCTGGGGGGCAGGGGGTGCCAGGACACTGCACTGCTGGGGGGCTGAGGGGTGCCAGGACCCAGCCTGGCTGCAGCTGCTGAGGAGATCACAGCTGATGTTCAGCTCCACGGTTTGGGTCTGTCTTGGTCTCAGCTGACTCGGGGTGTGATGGGTCTCTCTTCCCACTGAGCTGAGAGTTTCTTCTCACCTTGGCAGTGTGCAGCGAGACCATCACACACCCACAGTGCCGGGCTAAACAATTTGTTAGCAAGCAGCAAATTAACTATCTTCCAAATTGCGCTGAGAGGAGCTTCCGTGTTATTTAAGTGAATTTCTAAATTTAGCCCAGTTACTGTAAAAAAATACCTTTGTGAGCAACTACTGTCCACAGAGCTTGACTTCAGAGATGTTTATTTCTAGAGCTGGTGGAAAAATTTCTCACCCTTCAAAGATTCCAAATATATCTTGGTGCTGGCTGCAGCCATTGGCCTTCAGAGCTTCCTCACGGGCAGTGGCAGGCTGATGGTGGAGCCACAGCTCTGACAGTGCCACAGGTGTTGTGGGGAGAGGTGGGGGGCTGACACCCACCTCTTCACCTAGGAGTTCCTGGAGGATCAGGTCAGCCTTGAGGGACACCTTAGTTAATACCCCAAAACAAGTGGTTTTTTACTTCAGAACTCAAGAGCATTAGTCCTGGCCAGTTGCACCACTAAAAGGAGCTAATTGCAGTGTCCAGGTCACTTTTGGAGAGGGGTCAGGAGCCAGGCTGAGGGCAAGGCTGCTCTGTGCTGCCCTGCTGAGCCTGGGTGGTCAGACCCATATGTGCAGGCTCCTGCCCACACTCTCAGCTGTTGGCTCCCTACACCATCTATATATAAAATGGGAAAGGCTTTTTTCACCTTAGCAAATACACAAGCAGAAACTGTGGGTTAAGAGAGGACATTGCACCTGAAGCACAGGCATGTGCTGGGCATCGTATGAAAGGCTCCAGGAGAAGCCTGTCCCTGTTGATGGTCACCTCTTCAGTGTGAGATCTGACTTTTCCAGTAGCTCTTCCTCTAAGATTCAGCTTAGCTCAGAAAGGGATTCAGCATTTACAAGGAACTGTTCCTAAATAGGAAGAAGGATGACTTTGGAGTCCTCAGACTTCAGGACAGATCTCAGTTGTGTTACACCTCAATGGGTGTTTCACTCCTGGGAGATCAGAAAGGAACACACAGGAGCTCAGCCTGGGTTTACTCAAGTCACAAGACGTGGAGATCAAATCTTCCAACCTCCAAGTCAGAAGGAAGGATCTCCATGATGTGTTAGGAGGAACCAAGCTCTGGGTATGCTGGATCTCTACAGGGCTCCAGAAATGCAAAAATCCATCAAAAGCCCCACTTTCCTTCCCTGCCAGGGTGGGCACCAAGATAGCTGGAGCTCTTGTTGATGTTTTGGGGTGGGACTGGGGGAAAGGAACATCTTTCAGCAAAGATGGAAAATGAGCCTTTCTGTCAGTTGATAGGAGGGAAATATTTTACTCAAGCAACAGAGTTTGTGCATTCCTGGGGAGTTTTGTTCAGACAGGACCTTGGTTTCATTTTATTTTACCCGAGTAAAGAGAAGGCTCCTGCTATGGAAATCCACATCAACCTGCTCCAGGTATCAGGATGCTCAGGGACCACAGCAGGTCCTGACCCTCAGCAAAGGGCAAAGCCCTGCTCAGTCCTATATGGGCTCATGTCACTGTCTGCCACCTTGGAATGTGGGTGATGGGTGATGCCCAAAGCCAACAGATGGGAGAAATAAACATGACAGAGAAATCCTGCAAGTCCCATTATGTCTTATTCTGGAGCGAGCTGCTGTCTGTTGGTCATAAAAGCATCAGAGGGTGTCTCTGCCAAGAGAGTGCTTGAATCCAGTGATTTATCTTTTTTGTTCCCCCTGATGCTCATTAAAATGGGAATTTGCCGGCTGCTGCTGTATCCAGCTGAATGCATGTGCTTCTTGGCTCCCAGCAAGGTCCTCGCTGCAGATACCGTGTGCTTTGGCAGCCAGGCCAGTCTGGGCTGCAGGATATTACGCCTGGCAGGGACACAAACCCCTTCCAGTTCCTGGAATTTGGATTGTCTCGTGGAGTGCTGATTAAGCAGTGCTTTCAATCTGCACCCAAGACAAAACCCTCGCCCTGCCTCTGCGCAGAGGCTCAGCTGCTGCGTGGCAGAGGGAGCTGCGGTGGGTTCGCTCTCCCCGAGCTCCTGGGAGACAACAACTCAAAAAAAAAAAATCCCAAATTAAAAGCTTTGCAGTTCAGAGTGCTGGCTGAGCCTTTGCTGCTCAGGGCTCTGTCTTTTGTGAAATAATAGATCATTAAAAACCACCCTCTCCACAACACAGCCTCAGTGCCCTTCCTACCTCAGTGTGCACTTGGCAGCAGCTGCACTTCCCAGTCTGCCCAGTTAAGATCACTGCTCCATGTCCCCATCTGCCTTTTTAATCTGCTGGGAATGAAACTGCCTTTACAAGCCTCACTAATGAGAGAATTGATATCTGGGGTTGATTGGAGGGAGGCAGCACCAGTGCCTTGCCACCCTGGTGCAGCACGAAGCGCTGTCCTGCCGCTGGCCCCTGGAGCTGATGCTCCTGTCTCCATAGATAAACATGAAATAGTGGTGTCTGCAGGACTGGCAAACTGGGGATGGCACTTTGCCCAGCACCTGCGGAGAGGTGGCTGGTGTTTTGGGGTGATCTGGTGCTAGACAGTGAAGCTGAGCTGGTTAGAGCCCTACAACAGGCAGCCTGGAAAGTCAGAGGGCTCTGGGAGCCACCCTGACACCCTGGCATGCCCAGTGCCATCCACAGCACAGCACAGCAGAGCCCCGACAGGATACCCAGCCCTGCTGGTCCGTGGGGTGCTGCTGCTTTCTGCACTGAGGGATCCCCTCCTGCAGTGCTGCAGTGGGGCCAGAGATGCTTCAGCTGCATTTTCCCCGTCTCCTCGCTGGCACAACCATCATCCCACCTGCTGCGTGGGGAGTGGATGGAAATACCCCTCTAGTACATGTCTCAGCAGCTCCCCAGGGCCCATAGCATCTTGAGCTGCTTTACGAGAGAGAGGATTCCAGGAAAAATATACAAAGGGGTCTGTTTTGTCAGAGGCTCCCAGCAGGGTGAGGCTGTATTGATCCAGCACATCAGCTCAGCACCTGGGCGTTATTCCCGCTCCATGCTGAGGTCTGCGCCTTCCTGAGTTCCTGGTCAGCTTCTGCTGCACAGCAGGTCTCTGGGGGAGCTGGGTGCAGCCAGCCAGGCTCTGGGACATGCTGTCAGTCCCTGCACAGGCAGGAGTTATTCCTCAATTCTTGTCCCAGTCAAAGCTGTGGGGATGAGAAGCAATGACCTGCTACTGCTGTGGGACTGCCTTCTCCTCCCTGCACTCCATCTCTGTGCCCCTCGCCAGCTCAGGAGTGGGAGTTTGGCCTTGGTGCTCCTCCTCACGCAACTGAAGAGCCAGATCCTGGCTTCAAACCCACCTGTGGTGAACCCAAACCTGGTGAGGCACAGGGGGACCAGCACCTTTCTTACCTGGGGCACTGTAGCATGGGGGGATGACAGCTGTGAGCCCTGCTGCAGCTCACACATGGCCACCCATGCTGGCTCTGAGCATGGTGGGAGGAAGAAGTGACAGGCATTGCAAGCAGCCCCTCCAGCTGGCCAGGTGTCTCTGTGACCTGCAGAAGCTCAGTTGTCCCCAGGCATGGTGACTGTGGGGGATGTTGTAGGGAAATACACTTGATGCTGCAGGATATGGCTTTCAGATGCTAGAGGCATTTCCCCTCCCTGGGGACAGACACATGGACACAGTGGAGGGAGCACAGCCCACTGTTTTCCCCCGAGATAACCCTGGTTGGGCACTGCCAGCCCAGGTCAGTGGTGGGGCCACGGGCAGAGTCCCCGTGGGCTATGACAAGCGCTAGTCCTTGGGTTACACACAGGTGGCAGCGCCCAGCCCAGCAAGTGGCTTCATCTATAACGGGGAGAGCTGCTGGCCCAGGGACATGTGTGGCCACCAGGTCCCCTCCCAGCCACTCCCATAAGGGGACATCTCTGCCGTCTGCTCAGCTTGCACCGAAGTGGGGTGACCCTGGGGCTCCTGGCGAGTGCCAGCCCTGCTACTTCCTTAGCGGGGCAAAACCCCGTCTGCATCCCTCACTGACCTGGATTCACTTCCCTGTCCACTGCTTCCAGCAAGAGCCCAGCTAGGGAACGAACAGGAAAGAGATGACTTTGGGAATCTCTCCCTGTAGGTAGCCTGAACAAATCCCCAGCCAGCAGCGAGGAGCAGCCCCTCTGCCCGCCGAGGCATCGAGCCGTGCTCTGCTCGCTCCCCCCGGCCCCGTGCGGGGCTCCGTGTGCCTGCGTGAGCCTTTGTGCGCGGAGGCATCCACCAGCCTATAAATCTCCTGGCAGGGTTCTTTCCAAACTTCAGGACATTCCCCGGGGGAAGAGTTAAGATGCAGCTTGTGCGTCAGCGGCCGCAGCGGGCTGCCCGCCGGGGCTAAGCCGAGCCTCCCGCATCTGCCCCAGCAGGTTGTTCCCGGAGGTCAATCCCAGCCGCTGCCGCCGCCACCGCCGGGCTCCGCTGCTCCTGGCTCAGTGCTCACGGTACGTAGCCGGGGGAACATCCTCCCGCTGCTCCGGGAAGGGCTGGCAGGGATGCTGGGAGGTGCATCGCCTGACGGATAAGGGGATATTCCAGCGTTTTCCCCTTTTTAAAAATAAAATATTCTGCTTTTGCAGTGGCTATTTTTTTTCCCCCGAGATAAAAGAGTCGTTAGGATTTCTCGACAATGCTTTTAAGTCTTGCCGTGCGTTTCTTTATATGTGTGAGATTTCTGTTTGTGCTGGGGCTTTATTCGACACACCAAATTCCTGGGAAGTTACAGGGCAGGCGGCTGCAGTGACTCTCAGCTTGCTCCTCACTATCCCCTGTGCCACAGGTATGTGCTATAAGTGAAAAAATGGGGGAGACTTTCTACTGCTTTTTCTTTTTTTAAAACAAAAAAGAAAACCAATTCCCCAAGCATCTTCCTGACAGTCCTGGGGAATTTGCTCTGATAAATAAGGTTTTTAAAGAGATTAATTTTAAATAGTTATTTTGAAAAGAGGAAAAAAAAAGAGAAGTTTTTTCCACCTTATTTTGGGAAGTGGTGCTTGCATGGTGTTTGCAATCCTGAGTGGTGCCTGTGTTGTCTTCTCTCCTAGATCTGCACACCAGCAGCAGGGACCAGCAACCCCCCTCATCCTTGCTGAACTCTGTGCAGGAGCAGAAATCTGCCGGCTGATCTCATGGCTGTGCTCCACTTGCACCTGTACCTCACGGCCTTGGGCTGCTGGGTGACACAGCTGTCCAGCTCCTTCCTGCTGCCCAACGCCACCGAGCTGCTGTCCCCCCCCGAGGGCACGGCCGCGGAACTGCTGTGGGGCGAGGGGGTGCCCCGGAGCCGGCGGAAGCGATACCTCTCTCCCCACGACATGAGTGTGATTCTGGACTACCACAACCAAGTGCGGGCACAGGTGTCCCCCCCCGCTGCCAATATGGAATACATGGTGAGTTGGGCTCTGGCAGGGCAGGATTGTGTCCACAGCTCTGCTGGGCTCCAGGGCCTCACCTGTGATGTGGGAGCTCCAGCCTAGCAGGGACCTCAGGGTGCTGGCTGGATTCCTGGCTGAACACGTGTCCTGGGGGATGTTTTATGTCCCAGGGGTAGAGCAGACCCATGGAGCCTCTGTGGAGTAGGGATGGAGTCCCAGCACAGAGAGGTTCCCCCATGAAGGCAGATTTAGGATCTGTGAGCTTGCGTCTGGGACGCCTGGCAGCTTGCTGGCTGTGGGATGGCAGGATCCATCCAGGTGAGCTGCAGAGGTAGCACTAGGGGAAGGGAGGTGGCTACAAGCATGAAAAGCTAAGGTCCCAACCCAAAGCCCAGGTAGGAGCCTCTCCCCTAATTGAATCTGTGAGGGATGATCCCATCACAATCTCCAGGGTGCCTTTTGAGTGTTCCAAGGGGTGCGAGCTCCCAGGAGAAGAAACACGCAGGAGCGAGTCAAAGAGGGGCTGCGCAGCCTTAACAGGTTGGGCACCTCCAGACAAGGGTCACCTTGGGCAGAGCTTTCCCCAGGTTCTGTCCACTCTGCTTGGAGCTCCTAACCCAGCCCTAAAGGTCCTCCGAGAGGAGCGATTTCCAGCCTACACAGGGCAGGACCCTCAGAGCAGGAGGTGCCACGTGCTGCTCTGCTCCCAGGAAGGGGACCAGAGCTCTGAGGGAGCAGCTGGGTGGTCCCTGGATGTGGTTTGGGAGAAGCACAGAGCAGCCCAGCTTGCTGAGTAACAGAGCAGGTCAGACATGCCCGGGAGCATCCTGCACTGCTTCTTGCTTGGCCTAAATTCCTGCCTTCCAAAATAGCTCACACAGCCATCTCCCCAAAGGCGTTCAGGATGGGTGAGGAAGCTTTAAATAATGTATGAAGGAACCAGCTGTGCTCACCGGTCAGTCTGTGGCCAGGGCTGCTGTGCTGAGGGCTGGGACAGCTGTGAGCTGCAGCAGCAGCACAGGGTTGCAGGGTTTCACCCCTGTGCTCAGCTCCACCTTGAGCAGGAGCTCATTCCTGGAGGGAATCGCACACACAGGGCTTGCACTGCTTCAGGGCATCCCTGCTCTGCTATGGTGTGTGTCCAGGAGCTCTGGTGGCAGCTGGGGAGGTCCACTGCTCCTGGACATGCTGCTGTGCTTCCTTCCCCTCGGCGTTTCCTAGCCTGATGCATGGGTCATATTTTTTGGACACTCATGGATGCTCAGAAAGCCCTGTGAGCACAAGGGAGCAGGCTTCTCCTCTTCCCTCCTCTGAGAAGCCAAAACTCCTGCCTGCCCTCTTCCTTTCCCGTGGCCAGGTATGGGATGAGCGGCTGGCCAGGGCAGCGGAGGCGTGGGCTGCGCGCTGCCTGTGGGACCACGGCCCCCCCGAGCTGATGAAGTATGTGGGACAGAACCTCTCCATCCAGTCGGGCAGGTGAGTGCCCTGCAGGCAGAGTGAGCTCCTGGGACACCCCCACACCCCACAGTGCTGGAGGAGGAGCAGCAGCAGCCCCTCAGTCAAGGAGCAGAGAGGCTCTGAGCTGGCATTGCCCAGGAGTGAGGTAGAGCTGAGAGGCACATCAAGGCCCCCAGGGTGGAGGAGGAGGACCCAGCCCTTGCAGAAGGGTAAATACGGGAAAGCAGAGGTGCCTGCTGCTCATTTGGGGAGTATGCCATTACTCCCCTCTCTGCCAGGCACCTGGACCAGGTGGATATGGGTCCTGGATCTTCTCCATGTGGCTGAGTGCTCAGGTGCCTCTGGTCTTCTGGCCTTGAGCACAAGTGGGCTTGGCACAAGGATGTCATTGACCCCTTTTTCCCGGAAATGCTTGGTCCCAACGGGCCCTGGCTCCAAACCATTTCTCTCCTCCACTTCCTCCGTGTGGAGCTTTCCCTTCCTTTCCTTCACCCATGACCTCCGATGTGGAGGAGATCCACTTTACCTGTAGCACGGTTGCAGGTACCGCTCCGTCATGGACATGGTGAAATCCTGGCACCAGGAGAAGCAGCACTACTCCTTCCCCCACCCCCGTGAGTGCAATCCCCGCTGCCCCTCCAAATGCAGCGGCTCCGTCTGCAGCCACTACACGCAGGTGAGCACTGCAGCCCCCCGGGATCCAGATGCAAAGGGGGGGCCTTGTGCAGCTCACAGCTCTTCTCCCAGCAGCAGCAGCTGGGATCCAGGATGAAATCCTGCCAGCTGCCAGCTGCAGATCAGGCAGTGGTCCTGGCAGCTGGCAGCGTGTCTGCCAAGACAGATGCAGGCGATGCCCTCCCACCCTGGGCCTTTCCAGCATTTGGGCTGTTGCAGGAAGGTCCCAGGGGCTCACAACCCACTGCAGGAGCATCTGAGGCCTTCTGGCCAGTTGACAAGGAGGTTTCCATTTTCTTAAAAGCCTTTTTCCCCTCCTTTGGCCTTTCTCTCCTCACCACACCTCTGGCAACTTAAAGGCGGTGAAGAGGGAAAAAAAAGCCACTTTGTACTTTTGCCAAGCATGAATCCTCTTCTTTGTGATGGAACAGCTTTATAGCACCCAGCTGTTTCTGGCTCCCTGGGAATGCAGCCCCTTCACCCCCTGGCACATCCCCAGACAGCCTTGCCAGCACAAGGTGGAAAACTCCTCTGTTTCTCTGCCTGGTAGCAGAGCTGTGTCAGCCCCTAATTACCTCCTCTTCATGGCTCCAACCTTTACCTGAGCATCAACATCCCCACGTGGCTAATCCATGGGGATACTCAGGGATGCTCTCAGTTGCAAAAGGGCAATATACACTTTTTATGGAAGAAATTTAACCTGGAGAGGCTTTAGGAGGAGCTTTTGTCTTTGCTTGACCTCCCTGTGTGCAGGGTAAGCTGCTGGCCATGGTTCGGTGTGAGGTTTAGGAGCTAATTTGGGTAAATGGGAGTAGTGACCCAGACTGCTGCTCATGGATGTGAGCTTGGCAAGGCAATCCCTTGCAGGGCAGTGCAGGTTGCAGACAGGAGAGGGAGAGCAAAAAGTCACCCTCTGGTAACAAAGCACTGCCTGTGATAGGACAGCATCCAGCCAAAGAGATCGGGGCAGTTGGGATGCAATCCCCTGGGAGGACATAGCCCTGTACTGATGTCCCAGGGCTATCAGCTGTGAGATGTCTGGGTGGATGGACACCAACAGCGTCTGTTCTCTGTCCTGGCACAGATGGTGTGGGCAACCTCCAGCCGCCTGGGCTGTGCCCTGGGCACCTGTGCCAACGTGCGGGTGTGGGGCAGCACGTGGCGTCACGCCATCCTCCTCGTCTGCAACTACGCCATCAAGTAAGTGACTGGGGGAGAGGCCCCCGTGCCGCCCTCCCTCCCCAGGCCGGTGTCAGCAGTGAGGTGATGATGCTCAGAGGTGATGCCCTCCTCTCCTTTTAGGGGCAACTGGCTGGGAGAAGCGCCCTACAAGGTGGGGCGGCCGTGCTCAGCCTGTCCCCCCACCTACGGCGGGGGCTGCTCCAACAACATGTGCTTCACCGGAGTCAAATCCAACCAAGTCAGCTGGTTCTAGGGCTGCAGCCCCAGGAGGAGCCCTGGGAATGGAGATGGGGTGAACAAGAATTATTTATAACACTGACCTCCCTGGCAACCTGGCTGTCCAACCCGCTTCATCCCTAGCGCTGCGTAGGAAAACGCTTTTCTAACACACCTCTCCAGCAGTGTTGTCTGGCTGCTTCCCACTTTGGGGGAACTAGGGATGGTCCGGGTCCCTATTTTCTGCAATAGGGATGGTTTAGGGGTGCATGGAGGGAGTGGGGCTGGCTGGCATGGTCCCTGCTCTGCAGACTCAGAGGGCTTTCCCCACTCCCCCCCTTGGTGCTAAGGCAGAGGCTGGTGTAGGTGAATGTTCCCTCGTGGTGAGCAGCTGGAGAAGTGGGGAGCCCCGAGTATGCTCCTGCTTCACAGCAGCCCCTCTGATCGTGGGGCCCCCAGATGTGAGCCCCCCAATAAAGCAGCCTGGAGACCCCCATACTTGTGTTGGTCCTCCCTCACTCGCAGCCTGGAGCCTCGGGATAACACCGAGCCGGTGCCTTTGCTCTGGTTTCGGGGATAAAGCAGCAAAGGGGTGCAGAAGCCCTCGGTAGGGCCACGGGCTGTGGGCACAGGAGATGCCTGGGCGCTTTGCTCCATCGTGTGGGAGAAGCCAGCACTGCTGGGACACGGGGTGATGATGACGCTGAAGGGCCACAAACTCCCTGTCACACCCAGGCTGTCCCACACGATCCCACTGCTCTACCTCACCCCCGGTGCTACTGAGCACTCCATTATCCACATCCCCTCCCTCTCTAGGACCTCTTAGCGCTCAGTAAACTCGGGGATTCCTGAATTCCAAGGTCTTGGATTCGAGCATCCAGATGTGGATTCCTGTACTGCAGCCCTCTGCATCCAGCAGCACTCTCCCCACTGCATGCTCCCTTGGGATGTGCTTTTCCATTCAGAGGAGCAGATATTCCTAATTTTGCCCCCTCAGAGCTGCAGGGGTTCAATAGCTGAGGTGTTGGGGGATCCTGAGACTGGCAAGGACCCCTCTGTGCCTCCTCCAGCCTGGTCTCTTCCTGAGATGTACGGGAGATATGGAAGGTTCTGTGCTGATGGATAATCACTTTTTCAGCTCCGGCTCTGGATTCCCCATGTACTTGGTGTCCTCTCAGCAACACTTCTTGCACATGGCCCTGCTGGCCTCAGCACAGCCCCTGGCACTGCTCCTGTCATGGAGCCCCCAGTGGCACAGGGGCTGCCACAGCCTCCTGGGGAAGTTGGGGAGCCCATCTGCAAATCTGCCACCATGAGGTCCTGGGTGCTGCAGTCCCAGAGGGAGCACAGATGTCCATAAGTGGCTGTGGCACCTTGTGAGTAGCCCCAGTTTGGGGAGCAGAGAGAGATACAGAGGAGCTGCAAGCACCCTGTGCTCGGTGCTGTGCTCAGGGTATCACCCTGCATCCCACCACAGCATCCCTGCAGCTCCCCATCCCCAAGCAACCCCTCTGGTCTGGCAACAGGCACACAAGCCCTGACTCGTGGCTGGGGCATTTTGCCCCTTGTGCCTCAGCCAGGCTCTGCTCTGCCCTTGCCAGTCCCCACACTTGTCCCACAGCCCCGGCCCCCCATGCTGTGTTCACCCTTCGATGTACACAGGCTCAGACCTGGTTTTCCCATCTTGGGTGGGCGATGGCACAAAACCCCGCAGCACCTGGGACACTGCAGAGTCGGCTCCGGCCGCCCCGACTCCCCGTGGCCAGGCGTGAACCCCAGCCCGGCGGCTGCCCCGGCCTTGACACCATCTGGAAGCGGGAGCCCCAAAAGAGTCCAGTAAAAGCCGTGTTTGAGTTTCTAGCTTGGCAGCAGTTACTATAGCTACAGCAACGGCACCTTGCAGATTGGTTTCCATAAGAGCTTGGTTACTATTTAACATCTCCACCCACATTAGCCCTGATTAAGCGAATCAATAAGATAACAGGAGAGGCAGGTTTCCTCGCCCTGCCTCTCCGCGCTCCCTCCTGCCTTCACCTAGTTTCTTAGTGAGAGACATTTTTATTTATTTATTTAGATTTCTTTTTTATTCCTCTACTTCCTCTGGTTTTCGCCCCAAGTCCCCATAGCAGTAGCCGGCGAGACATGGTCAATGTAAGCACCCAGCTAAGCGCTAAGATGGAGGCTCCATATGGTGAGTACAGCGTTCCCATCGCCCGCGCTGCCGGCCCGGCGTCGCTCGCGGGAAGCGGGGCTGGGAGCGGGCAGCAGCCCCCAGCCCCACGCCCCAGCCCCGCCGCGCTGCCCGGTCCCCGCTGGCTCAGGCGTCTGCAAAGGCTGGAGACGGAGGCAAGAGAAGGGTTCCTATCGATTTTGATACGGTGTAAATCCTGTGTGTGTGTTTTCTCTCTTTCGCTCTGCTTGACCCAAAGAGGAAGGCACGTGCCCGAGGGAGCAGAGCGGCCCCACGTGCCGGCAGAGGGGCTGCCGCCGCCGGGCTCGCAGCAGAAGTGGCAGCAGTTTAGAGGAGCGAAGTGCTGCCCTGGGACACACAGCCAGCCCCGATGCACAGGCTGCAGGTGGCCCGTGGCACGCCCGGGCTGCCCGAGTGGGCACGGCGGGCGCCTGCCAGCGCCGTGCTCGCGCCGAGGGCCGGCGTGACGGCTGGGCAGGTTTCCCAGCAGGGAGTGTAGTGCCTGGACAAACGGCAGCCTCCAGCCTCTGCGGGGCAGAGCATCAGGTGGCACAACGCCGCCTGGGCACCTGGCCACGGCGAGATGCCCGCCGGGCCTGTGTCCGTGCTCCTGGCGTGGCACAGTGGGCACCAGCCCGGAGCAGCCCCGTGTTGTGCTCCTTGGCTCTGCTGGACGCCAACTACCAACAAATGCACATGGGCACCGGGGAACGGGTGCCCCTGCCTGGGCTGACGTCAGCCCCCTGATATCCTCAGGACGGACATCTGTGCCTGTGTTGCAGCAACCCCACACAGCTGGTTTGGTCCTGTGTGTTCTGGGAGCTCCGGTTCCCTGGGCATGGCCAGGGTGTGGAGTGAGGTCCCAGCAGTTGAGGTCTCACAGTTAAGAGGTTCTCCATCACATCCTCATGGCTCTCCAGCACTTCCTTGTGGCTCTCCATCAGATCCTCATGGCTCTCCATCACTCTCAAGGGCTCTCCATCGCTTCCCCTGGCTTTCCATCACACACCATGGGGCTCTCCATCATACTACCTTGTCTTTCCTCGCTCTATTTTTCATGTCCTGCTCCTCTTCTCTTTTACAAGCGTGCAGCTCCTGCCCAGCCCACCTTCCAGCTACCATGTGGGCAGACCCAGCTCCCAGGGACTCCCGGGCCACCTCCTCGCACTTTGCTCATGGCCTCTCTTTGGGTGGTTGCTTCCCTTGATCCAGGCCTGCAGCCTCCTACGAGTGTCACCTCCAGCCCTAACCCACCTCCGTTGTGGCATTCATGCTGCCCTGTGCCTCCTTGCCTCAGCCCCCATCACTTTAGTACTCTGCAGATCACTTTATTTCAGGTCACATCACCCCATGGTGAGCCATGGCCAAACACAGGGCGTATCAGCATTTTGGGGGGTCCATGGCCCATGGCAGTGGAAATGTGTAGGAATTGTATAGGATCTGCTGTAGTGTCACTGGGCTGGGCTGGAGCAGGCAGTTGTGATCGCAGTTATGGAATGCTGAGTTTTAGCCTCCTTTTATCAGGTTGCTCATTTGTGCATCCCCAGCCCACAGGAGCCAGGTCTCTGGAGGAGCTCTGTTCACCCCTGCCTCTGAGCCACAGGAGCCAGCAGCGGGACAGGGCCTCACATAAAGCTGGACTCAGAAAAATTCCCAGTTTTTGGTCAGTTCAGTGCAGGTAGTGGCTTTCTGTCCAGCTGGTGCTGCTTGGACAACGTGCAAGGGGCCATGTGGTGAAGGACACGTGGGAGCTGGTGGAACGAAGGATCGATACCTCTGAGATGTGCAGAGGGTCGGATCCTGGAGCGAGAACTGGCCCAGGAGTAGCCAGTGCTGAGCATCCTCCAGGCTGAAGGCCCTGCTGCTGGTGGGAGATGGCTCCTGACCACCCAGCTCACAGGGACTGACTTGCACCTCATTAGCAGGAGAAGGGGAGGCTCGAGGGATGTTCCTATCAGCCTGGGAGACCTGGTGGTGCAGGGTGGCCAGGTCTGGCTGTCCCCATATCCAGGGTGCCTGCATCCAGCTTTGCCCCAGGGTGCAAAGCCAGCCTCATTTCTGCAGTGAGCAACCAGCTTTGCCTGACAGATGCAACACGAGGAGCTGAACGAGCTCTTTAATCACTTAGGATGAAGTTATCTTGCCCACTTGCAGCTGGCTCTAAGGTGAGCAGTCACTTGCCAACCCTGGCACATCAGCAACCTTAAACACAGGCAGGTGAACATTCCTGACAGTAATTGTCTCCTGAATTTTTTAACAATTATTTTATTAATTATGATTTTTAAAGTCGATTTTGGTTGGGTTTTTTAAAAAATTTTTTAAATTTTTCAGTCTGAGAGTCAGTAACTGAGCCATGTGCTGAGCTTGGACAAGTGCAGTCAGAGCAGGGTGCTGTCGGGTGGATGGGGAGGAATCACTGCCCATCCCACCTGCAGCCACTCTCCCCATCTGCTCCCGTGGCCAGACAAAAGCAGGCTCTGGCCGGCACCCGCTGCAAGCCTGGGGCCAGGCAAGGGGGAGAGAGAAATAATAAGAATAAAAAAGCGAGATGGGCCTCCCAGACTAAAGCGAGAGGAAACTCAGAGTGTTGGCAGAAGGAGGGGAGTCCTCATAAATAAAATGGGTGAAAAAGTTATCCAAATAGAGGTGAAGAAGGGCTGGTGGGATGGGGGACTGGGCAGTGCCTGGCTTCCCTGGCCACTCTGTGGGGCTGGGTTGGGGGTGGGCAGCAGAGTGGGCACAGAAGCTGGGATGCACCATCCTGCAGATGGCAAAGTGGCGGCCAAACCCTTCCCGGGGTGCCTGAGAAGTTTATTCCCTTGCAATGGGTAGTTTATTCCCTTGCAAAGCAGTGGGGGAGCTCACACAGCAGTGGTGGTTCCGAGCCCCAGCCATGTCCAGCTGCTGCCCTTGCAGCCAGCAGCCCCCAGCCCTCGGCAGGACAGGCCACGGAGCTGGCATGGCTGATGGAGGCACACCAGGGGCCTCCAGAGGAGCCTTCAGCCTTGAAGGGAGTCACAGAGTTATTTTAGTTTATTTTAATAGATGGAAAGATTTTTCTGATTTTCCCTTCTCCTCATCCATCTTAGGAGCTTCAGGATTTCAGTGTCCATCTGAAGCCAGGGATATATTCTAATGGGGAATTCAGCCTGGCATTCAGCCTCGGGACAGTGAGCAGGTCTGGCCCTCTCTTGGCAGTGGTGGCATCAGGAAGAGCAGAGAGTGGGGCATCCCCCCACTGCAGTTACTGCAACCCTCCCCATCCATCCCTGCCCCAGACTGTCACCAGCATTTTCCCTAAACCATACTTTGGGGGCACTTAGTTCCCTCCCATCAGACCTGTGTCTTGTGTAAAGGACCTGGAGGATGTCCTGCCAGGCAGTGACAAAGGTGGCCTGTCCCCAGCACCCTGCATGGGTCCCTGGGGGAGAAGGGAGTGATGCTGCAGCTCTGGAGAGATGTGGAGTTGGAGGCACGTGCAAAATCCTCACCAGCACCTGCTGAGGACAGGCTGTGAGCTGGAAAGGGCTCCACTGGTGCTAAATCCCTACAGGAAGCTGCAAACGGGTGTGTGAGAAGGTAGAGGATGGAGAAGGGGCAAGGGGACCATCTCCTCCTGGGCAGCAAGGAAGGGATGAGCCCCTTGATCCACCTTTATACTCCTGATCAGACTTGGGCCCAATTTGGGCATCTGGTCTCAATCCCAGTGCTGGCAGCACCACTCCTTCATATTCTGGGATCTTCTCAGAGCTGGGGACCCCCAGGGCTGGTGGTTACAGCAGGGACCAGCGCATGATCAGGGCTGGCCCTGATCAGTAAAGCAGCTTTGGAAAACAGCTGAAAAATGCAAGACGTCATTGCTGCTCAGGAGCTCTGGTCAGAAGTGGGGAATAGTTTCAACTGAGAAACACAAAAAGAGGCCAATTTTCTTAGTATGTTTAATTTTCACTGCCAAAGGCATAAAATTTTTTACAGGTTTCCTCTAGATATGACCTGAACTGAGCTTTTCCTCATCAGCTGCTCTTTAATTCCTCTGTGTACTCCTTGTTCTCTGTGTCCATGGCCTGGCAGCCATCAGGGACCGATGGGTGTTAGGACACCTGGCACAGCCCCCTTCCTTGCCCCCACTCTGGCCTTCCCTGCCAGCTGTTGGGGTGGCTGCAACACTGGTGCTGGTGAGGTCTGCACTTTCTAGTGCCTGAGCAGGGTGTTGGTGCAGCCAGGAATAAGCACAGGTATTTGCTGGGATGCAGAAGGGACAATCACTGTGTTAGCACCTTGGCCTGATCCCAAGAGCTGTTTGCTGGTGCTTGGTGAAGGTTTCCTTGAGGAAGAGCTGGAGATACTGCTCAGTGTCACAGGGCGTCTGCACTTACCCACAGGGCTCTGACTTCTCCCACCTCATTCCAGCCATTTATGGAGCAGCAGCACACCCTCAACTTTGGCTTTGCTTGAAACACAACGGTATTTTTATAGGGGGAGTGAGCCCAGAGGGCTGCTGTCATCAGGAAATGAGCTCCAGCTCTGGAAGTTGAGCTGCACGAGGCTCAGGAAGGCTTGAGGAGTGTCTGAGAGATGTTCTGAGCTCAGCAGGGCAGGTGCAGGTCTGCAAGTCATACTCCGTTAGTCATCTGCTGACATTTCTTAAATGGCATTAAAAATGTTTACATAGCATGAGTGATGGTGGTCCCACAGACAGCAAGGGCTGGATGAGTTTCTTTTATATGCAGTTTTTTGCAGCAGGACCAGGGCCAGCAGTGGGGGACAGGGCAACGCACAGGGCACAGCCAAGGGGTACATCAGGGGATGCCTGCAAATACCTCAGCTGGCAGCCTTGGGGTTAGAACAGGGCAAAGACTGCAAAAAAACATCCATGACTGTTTGTGTTCAGACTCCTTCTCTGTTTGCTTTCCTCAAATATTCAAGCAAACAAGGTTCCTGGCAGAACTGTATGTGGAAATGGCAAATGTTGCAGAATTTTCACGGAAGGCAAGTTTCAAGGTAGCAGTTGTATGGTGAACCTGGGGCTGAGGGCTCTGCTCTCCTGTCCTGGGCAGAGGCACCAGGGCCCCTGAGCAAAGCTGGGTCCCAGAAGCAGTTACTGTCAGGAACAGCTCCTGTCCGAGCTTCAGCCTGAGCATCACAGAGATTACTCAGCAAATCCCTTCAGGAAATACATGTTTCAAAAAACAAAGGGAGGCTTAGGATGCTGCACCAAAGGTGTGGGAGGAGCAGCTCATGCAGAGCAAGTGGCTGTGAAAATGCACCAGCAGTCATGGAGCAAACAGACCCTGGTTCTGTGAGGCTGGACCAGACTTTCTGTCCCAAAATCCTACAGTCACCAGAAGGATTCCAGCTGCATCCCCATGGTAATGGAGCTCTGGTGCTGAGGGACAGATGGGGACCACCACCATGAGCTCAAGCCCTCTCAGCCTCCAGCACCAAGGTGTCCCTCAAGGCACCACTGGTGCTGGCAACTCCGGTTGGGAAGAGGACTGGAGGTAGGGAATGGGTGGTAGTGTGTGCCTTCCTCGCAGGTGACCAGGCATAGCCCATATCCTCTGTGACGATGCTCTGGGGGCATCTTCTCCTTCTCTGGACATCCAAGTTGGTTTGACAGCCTGATTTTCATCACAGCCCTACAGACCTCAGACCTTGCTCACCCCACCCCAGACTTCCCAGGGCAGCACCTTCCCTGCAGCTTTGCCCATCCATCTGTCAGGGTAGATGGCTCATCTCCTGTCACTGAGCACAGGGAGCCCCAGCCCACCAACCAGAGGTGGGGACCAGCGGACACCTTTCACCTGCCTCTGTACCAGAAACCTGTCCCAGCCATGGGTGTGTGCGAGATTTTATAGGTGATAACCCCTGGGAAAGTGGGAAACACAAGGAGAGACACACACTCGGCTTCCTGGCATGGCCCAACGCTCTGGTTAGGAGAGCCAATGTCAACAGATAGACCTGAAGGAAGGAGCAAAACCAAATACATGGGCACTTCTCAGAACAAGAGCTGTAAAACCTGCACAAACCTGAACAAGTGCCACAACACCAGTTTATATGGTCAGAATCAATAGTCGAGCCCACTCAACATGTTTGCCGACACACAAACGACAGCCACCGTGCCGGGTTTATGGCCCCAGTGCCCTTCATGGAGGCAGAGCACGGCTCCTCCTGCGCCTTCATGGAGGCAGAGCACGGCTCCTCCTGCTCCTTCATGGAAGCAGAGCTCCTCCTGCTCCCCTCAGCCACTTCTCTCCCCCTCTGCTCCCAAGGGATGCTGATCATTTTGCCACACGGTCCCTAAAGCCTTGATACCTCATGATAAGAGGCTGGTGCTCCTCTGCAGCATTCCAGCCTGCCCTGGCTTCCATCCAGCTGGACAATGCCTGCATCACACTCAGCAGGTGGGATGGCAGCATCCACCCCACCACCCTGCTGAAAAGCAGCAGCTCAGCATGGGAAAAGGATTCCTCGGTGCTAACACTACCCAAGGAAATCTTGCCATGGGCTGTGAGGCTGGGCATGGTTTCAGGTTAATGGACAGGGCAGCACCGGGGGCTCAATAGAAGGTGTAAAGTAACAACTGCTCCATGGAAAAAGGCCCTGCCTGTGCTGCAGGTCCCCATCCAGCTGAGTGGCCTCTCACCTGCAGTCACTGCAGCTGGAGCAGGTCCTGTGCCAGGGACAGGCACACTCAGGTGCAGGTGGCCCAGCAGGGAAGTGTGGACAAAGCACTGATGGATGCCTGAGGGAACCAGCTCATGCAGAGTCTGGTGTTGGCAGGCCAAAGGCAGCAACAGGAAATGAAGAGTGGAAGAAGGAGGCAGGAGGGACAAGGGGACAAAGAGCCGAGCTTCATATCCAAAGGCCTGGCTACTCCCCTGCCTAGAGTCTGCTGCCATCAGGGACTAAATGGTGGTGGGACCAAGGTGGTGGAAGCAGAGCCGGGTGCTGCCTGTGGCTCATCCATGGGCGTGTGCCTGGAGACTGCCATTGTTTGGGAGAAATGTCTGTTGACTTGGGTGTGTTTCCCTGTTACAGCCACTAAAACCTGTGAGGCAACACAGGGGTGCAGGAAGGTGTCATGGGGTTATGCACAGTTCAGTCCCAGCCCTGCTCTTGATGCTGCTCCCTGCTCTACACGGGAATTTTGGGCATCAGCCCCTGTTGCCAGCACACCCCTCCCTGGGCACAGAGCTGAGGGACAGAGCTGTTGGATGCTCCCCATTTCTGACCTACCAGGAGAATTCTGGAAGCTGCTGACCGTGGGCACTCCAGATTAACTCAAATGTACGTCAGGCAGCCCTGAGTGGAAGCAGAAGCCTGTGGAGACAGGGACGGGAATGGTTTAGGAATGCTTTTGCTCCATTAGACTTGTGCCTTCGAGGTGGTGCTTGGGGCCTGATGTCTGGAGGGTAGGTATGAGCTCTCTTCTGCTTGGCACAGCAAAAGCAGAGGGGGGCTTGGCAGGAAGAAAGTCATCCAAGAAGGAAGGAAAATGCAGGAAAATGGGTGCTTTAGATGGGTTTGTCCCTGAGTTAATTCTTCTGGACACAGAGGCCGATGAGACCTGGCCCTAGCAGGGTCATGGCCATGCAGCCCAAGGCTGTATTCAGAGGTGTTCAGTTCTCCCTCTCAGCGATTCAGTCACTCAGTCCTGTGAAACCCTAGTGAAGTGCCACTCTATTCCCTCACACGATTTTCCTCCTCCATTATAAACAGGGCCACACATGCCAGGACACACTTCCTGCAGAGGAGAAAACTCTGGGTGCTCAGCAGCCTCATGCTCCCCTCTGGACTGAGCCATCCTGCGTGTTGTGATGTTAGCTGGGAGGGGAGACCAAGGTTGTTGCTCAAGGATATGGTGTTCTGGTTATTTGTATAGAAACACTTTAAAGCAGAAGCAGTCAGCCTCTCCCTGAGGAGCCAGACCCACTCCCGTTGTTAGACACACCCAGGCACATTTTCTGGATCAACCTCCAGGGCTGCACATATGGTCAGGTACTCCCTGCCCTAAAGAAACCCAGTGGCAGGCCAGAGACCAGACTGAGGGACCTCAGAAAGGTAGCCCAGAAAGCAGTGGGCACTGCTGTGGGCACTGGCAGCCAGGCACAGACCCAGAGCCACCTTATAATTTTCCTCCGGGTAGTGGCCAGAACCCTTTAAAACCTGCGGCTCTGCAGCACAAACTCCTGCTCCCCATCAAATCTCATTGTGACCAGCATTAAGGGATTAGCCTGTCCCTGCCTCTGCGCCACAACCAGCTCCTGGGCATGGCCCGTGCCCCGCTGCCCGCGGGGGGCTCGCCGGCTGCACAGCCCCGTCCGGGGGCGAGACTTCCCTAGCTCTGCCCACGGAGCTGAGGCCCCTGGAAGATGAATGGCAGCAGATACGACCTGTTCCAGGAAACACCAGGTACCCCCCTGCTCCCCCAGCGCTCGCAGCAGGGAGAGAAGCAGCTGCATTACCAGTGCTGCAGAGTTTTTGTGAATGAAGGGCATTGACAGGGTCTCCAGTGTGGACTTGGAGCTGCCAAAACATGCTCGTTCCCACTGGTATTGCTGGTTCCCATCAGATGGGACCCCTATGTCTCTGGTTTCTGTTTTGCTTCGTGCGGGGTGAACGTGCCAGGTTTGTGGGTGGTGATGGCTCATGTCCCCAGGCTGGTTCTGGGGCTGAAGATAGAGATACCCCAACATGGGCGGCATGGTGGGTGCTGTGACTCCTGGGGGAAGAGGTGGTAGAGTCAGGCTGGCATCCCATGGATACCCCGGTGATTGCCTGTGCTGTTTGGGAAATGACTCAGTCATTCTCAGCCCAGCTCCCTGTGCCTGGCATTACTGCCCTGGGCTGCAGCCTCAGCAGGCCTGGGGACAGATCCTGCCACTCGCAGCACAGCCTCTGCTCCTGAGCCAGATCTGCAGCAGGACTGCCTAGCTCTCATAATGAAAGCTTGGAAGCAACTAAGAGAGAAACACTTCCAGTGCAAACTTTATTGGTTGCACAGGGTCCTTACTAGAAATGTTTTTAGGGTTCCCCTCTGTGGCCCCCTCCAGCCAGCTCTGTGCTCAGCTCCTCGGCCCCAGCACCCATGGGGATCTCGGTGTGGAGGCCAGGAGGCTGGGTGGGCTTAGGATGCACCAAACGTGGCCAAATTCCTGCAGACTACTGCCAGCACCCTGAGGAACTTGGCCATGTTTGGTGCTTCCTGAGCCCCGGACCCCTATGCCTCACAGAGCCTCATCCCCAAAACACCCCAACAGCCTCCATTCCACTCCAGGACTCAGCAAAAATTGTGCTGCTCCTCTTTCTTGAGCAATTCCTCCCAAGCAGGGCTTGTGCTGGCGGTGGGGTTTGTGCCGCCTGGGGCAGCCTGCACCCTCAGTCACCATCCCACAGGATGAGCTCCCCATGCCAGTGGGGAGTCACATGCTGGGGGCTGCTCCCAGCAATACCTGTGCTCTTTATCAGCTGGCAATTGATTTAGGAAGGTTCATGGCTTCAGCGTCCCATGATACGTTTACTAGAAGTGGTTCATTTCCTCAAATGATGTAGTTTATGGTCATAATATATTTTAATTTCTTTATGATACAAGAGGCCAATGGCACTGGGACTTGCAGGAATGTAGAGGGACAAACAATAGTGTTATCCAGTGCTGGAGACCTAGATCGACTGCTCACGGGCTGATTAGCAGTTTCCCATGTTCGTTAGCTGGGAGCCAGGCAGTTGGCCCTGCGGTGTCCTGGCCATGGCTTTCTGGAACTGTAGGGATGTGTGATCCCCTGCCCTTGCTGTCCCCCATGAAACAAACCTTGCGTGTGTAAGGCTCCCATGTTCCCATACCTCGCTTTCTGCTGTGTTTTTGTTTCTCTGGCGGTGGACAGGAGGGTTGTGTCACATAGGAGGGTGTGTGGTGGGCGTGCAGCTGCTGTGGACGTGGAGCTCCTGAGTATTGTCTGGTTCTCACTCACCTCTTGCTGTGCTCTGGTGATTGAGGACATTGGGTACAAGACAGGCTATTCAGGCACTCTGCACACTCCTGCAGAGAAAAAGCATTTTGCACTAACTTGTTTCCTTCTGTCTCCAGAAAGCAGAATCTCTCAAATTTTAACTTACCACCCTTGTGTGTTTTCTTATTTTCCGTGCCCAGCCTACCTTTCCCAATTCAGACCTGCCAGTGCTCCCACCTGCAGCAGCCTCCCTCCTTCCTCCTGCTGCCTCCCGTCAGGCACACATGGCTCTGTCCTGAGATGTTCCCCCAAGTTTGGCTCCCCAGCTCGGGCTGACTTTGCCAGCCAGCCCGGGGCAGGAATAGGGCAGCTGGAGCTGTTGGGTCCAGGAAGATGCTTTTTGCCCTTGAGGTGCCCTTACCTTGCCCTCTTCCAGGGCCATGGGCTCAGACTATGCCCCGACACCCTTGCACTGTTGCAGCTCTCCCTCCACCCCTCAGCAGCATTGCAGTCTTTTGCCTTAATTTTGAGGGAGGGCTGATCCCGAGAGCCCCAGCAGCCACTGGAGGTCACTTCCAGGCGTGGCTTGCTGATGCACCCACCTTTGCAAAAAGATATTTAAAAAAAACCAAAAGGTACAACTTGATGTGTAACCACTGTTGATTTTGGCTGATCTCCTCCTTCACCTATTGCTCCACAGCTGGAACGATTCGGGGGCTGTTTCATGTGTGTATAATGAATGTATAAAGTCAATGAAACGTAAAAGCCCTGCAAACAGCTGGCAAGGCTGAAGGGAGAGACTCACTTGCCTGCCATACTGTGAGCTCAGTAGAGATCCTTTTCCTGGGAAGCTTCAGGATTACTTCAGGCCCAAAGGAATCATATCCACCTGCCAAACAAGTTCTCCCCAGATCCAGAGCAGGCTGCTGAGACCCCTGCCACACTAAATGTGTGAGCTGGCAAGGCATGGAGAGCAATAGGTGTTTGTTGCTAGCAGCAAACCCTCTCTCCAGTGCTGCTGCTTCCCTGAGGCTCCTGCTCCTCCATTTAAATGGGGCTTAAACCACTGGATTTCAGCCAAGCTTCTGCCAGTGTAGTCAGTGAACCTGGAACAGCACATGGCGAAGTCAGAGCTTTTCTGGACTTCCTCCCAAATAGGCAGGAGAGTGTTTAGCAGGAAAGTGTCTGGGTCTCCTCTGGGTTGGGGTTTGGATGGAGTGCAAGGCTTGTGGTGTAGGGTTTTAAGGGGGCAAGTGGGATCAGCTGGGCCAAAGTTCAGCCTGTGGTGTAATGGAAGAAGATGAATCTATTCCCCTTCCTCTCTTGGCCCCAGGCTCATTGCGTGATTTTATATGAAAACAGAGCAGACAGATTTCCAGAGTCACAACTGCCAAATTGCAGGTCCCAGAGCCAGATGCTGCTCTCAGGGGCTGCAGTGCAGGCAGAGTGATGACAAATACACATCAGCAAATGCCCTAGCATTTTCAAGTACAGCCGCCCTTCTGGGAACAGCTCAAATTTACTGTCCTTGCATAATAACAGCTCCCAAGAGAAATAATAATTACTTCCTCAATAGTTCAGAGCCCTTGTTAGGCAGGATTATAAACCCCTCTCTGGTCCTGGGATGAAAGGCAAGCACAGTGTTATCACCAGAGCAGTACATGCTGAAATGGTCTGTCTGTCCCCATGTTTGCAGTTCTTTCCCTACCACTTTTGCAGAGCAGCTATTTATTTTAGCTCCAATAATTGCCTCCAGGCCCAACATCATCCCAGCTTCAGCTGAAATGCACATGTTGCTTTTGGAGAGGAGTTCAGGCAGAGTCTTATACCTTCTTTAAAGTAACTCTTCCCCATGCCCAAAAACTGCCTCAATTCTCCATACAGGGATTTTGTGGTCTGGGGACTGGGACAATATTGGTTGGTTTGGCCACTTTTGGATAACTTTGGTAAGAAACAGCCTAAGGCTGCAATGAAGCTGCCTCTGTCACCCTGAGCTATGCTGGGGACCCTGGGGTGCACCACATGCCACATGCTCAGCAGTGACAGTGTGTCTGGGGTCTGCTCAGGGATTGCCTGTCCCGGGCATCGCCCCCAGCTCCAAACAGCAAATCTGCCCCAACCCCAGCGACAGGCGCTTCAGCCCTGGGGAAAGTAAATCACCAAGAGTGATTGTTGTTGAACGGGATGGTAAAATTGATTGCATCTTCCCCAGGCAAGGATCTGGCATATGGCTGTGGTCTCCTCCTGCCTCTCGTTGCTGGATCTTTCCAATCCACCTCCCTGGATGGAGCTGGCGGCTCATTCTGGTTCACCTCCACAAAGTGTTTTGCTGGGGCAGGGATGTGCTGTGTGCTGCTGGCAAGGGGCAAGCAGACCCTAAACAACCTCTGCTGAATCATCCATTTTCCTGGAGGCTTCTCACAGCTTCTGGGGACGTTCTGGGGAGGGACACGGAAGCAGACCCCCATCTGTGTGTCTGTCATATGATTGCCCAGAGCAGAGGAAAAGATGTGCCCCCTGAGCTGGAGGCTTGTGCAGCTGCGCTGACCTGCAGCCCCCCAGCCCCAACAAATTCCTTGGAGCTGCTTATTAACACACTGACAACTCTGCTCTGGAGTCATGGCAGGCCGAGGTGGAAGGCAGGAGGGTTTGACAGTATGGCCTAAATACCCCTGTTTACAAAAAGTCTGACAAAACACAAGCCCTTGGCTTTATCTTTCCCATTTGGAAATAGTCACCGAGCAAATATACTCAAGGCATGAAAGGAGGGGGGTTTATATTGACTTTAGACAAAGCTGTTCTTTAAAAACAGGAAAAAAAGCTCATCCCCAAGCTGTGCAGACTGGCTGCGAGACCCAAAAGTCCTGTGTAGGGGCTTAAAGCATGCCTGCTAATCTGTAGCAGTTCTGTGTGAGCAAGTCATGCAGTAAACTGCTCTCTGTTAATTTTTTAATGCAGAATAAACAGGTCAAGAAATGATTAGCATGAGAATAAGTTGAGCTTAATTGGGAGAATCAGAAAAGATGAGAGGGAAGAGGCAAATTGGAGTTATCAGTTAACCATACGGAGTGGCTCTGCCTCCACAAACTCATGTTCCCTCTTGTTTTTCATCCCCTCTGAAGCTGTTTTTTTTTTCCCCCTTCCCTTATTTAAATGATGAGCTAAAATTGCTGGTACAAGCACAATGGAAGCCCTTGTTTCTCCTCCTCATTTTCTATCTGCAATGGCTGGCCCAATGAATTGCAGGTGATAAGGCTCCTACCTGGTTCTTCCCGAGGTTCTTCCCAGAAAGGAAGCTGCTGACATTAAGTGCAAAATCCGCTTTGTGCAAGCACCAGTGCTGTGCTCCAGTGCAAGGTTTTCGGCATGATCCTGGGAGATCCAGGGACTGAGCAGACACATCCATGGGCAAGGGGAAGAGCAGTCCTCGGGACTGCTTGAAGTGGAGTTTGGTCAGTGGTCGGAGATCTATATTCTCAGATAGGCAGGACTTTGTCCACAAACTGGAATTTGAAATTTCAAAGGGGAAAAAAAAAAAGAGGCAGAAGGGACCTTTGCATGTGTGGAGATGACTATGCTGGTGACGTTCCCCTGGGACTTTTGTTCTTTGTCTTGTAACTGGGCTTCCTGCTTCCCCACAGCTCGTTTGTGAAATGGTGATGGGCTGAACAGGGCCCTGACCATGTTCAGGGCTTTGCTGCTCTGGAGAGGTTTCAGACCTGAGCCCATCTCTGCTTCGTGTGCATGTGGGGGAAAAAAAAAAAGCTATTTATGTGGGGAGAAAAAAAGCACCAAAGTGAAATATTCCAGCTCTACAGTGGCCTTGGAGCTGTGAGGGACACGGGAGGAAAGATCTGGAGTCAGGGCTGCCAGGGCCAGCGATGGCATTGCCGATGAAAGCTGAGGTTGGTCCTGCTGGCTCTGGGCACTGGCTTTTCTGCCGGGCATTTCTTAAGAGTGCAGAGCTGTGAGAGAGAAAAGCAAAGGGCAGGAAGGCCCCTGGTCATGGTCCATGCTCCGAAAGCCTGCGGGCGACCCCAGGCTGGGGGGCCTGGCCAATCCACTGGCAGGCATGTCTGTGTCCTGCATCAGCCGGGAGAGGTGGGCCAGCAGGAACTGCAGGCGCATAACACACACAGGGGCATCAAAAAGACAGGGCCAGGCTCTCCATAGGGTGCGTGGCTGGAGACCAAGGGGCATAAAAACTGGAGAGAGGTTCAGCCAGTGTCTAACCATGACGACAGTCAAGCACCAGCTGGCTAGAGAGGCTGCTCTCCATCCTTGGAGGTGTCCAACTAGATAAAGCTGCAAGCAACCCATGCTGCTCTCACAGCTGGCCCTGCTTCCAGCAGGAGCCTGGAGCAGAGACTCTGAGGTCCCTTCCGACACCAATTATCCTCTGATCTTACAACACCCTCTTCAAGAAGCAACAGGGAGGAGCCCCTTTAGAAGAGCTGCTTACCTGCTTGACATGCAGAGCTAGCAAGCACAGTAAGTGACGGCATCCTTACCAAAAATGCTGAATTAAATACCTTGTTCCTGATCCTCATCTATTGAGAAGCACAGATCTTATTTACAGGGAATCCTCTTTAGGTTTCCGTGAATTTGCCAGATGGGGATATATAGATAAGGCAGAATTACTGTCATGATGTGCCAATGTGGGAAAGGATTTACTGCCTGACAGATAAAAATTAAATAGTCACTTGTCACAGAACAGGTCATGCCCCAGAGCTGTCATGGTCTCCTTTGCAATCATGTCCTGACACAGGAAACAGTGGGTGGAGGGTACAGGAAATGGGGACAGGAGAGAATAGCTGATCTGGGAGCTGAACTTCCCTGGAGCACCTGGCCTGGGAACAGCCTTCACCTATCAATGGGGGTCTTCCACCTATGAGTTGTCTCTCTGTGGAATAAAAATGACAAAACATCTTCTGTATCCAGAAGTGTTTGAAACAGCCCCACAAGCAGCTGCTGACTCGAACATCTCCCACCTAAAACAGCTACAGGGCCATGGGTCCTGTTGGCCAGTACAAGCCATGACAGCATTGGCAAGCTTCCCAAAACTCACCACACAAGGATGCCAGGGGGAGACAAGGACTGAAGGGAGAAGATACCAGGGGAGACATCATCTCCAGCAACAGCCTGTGCCCAAGGAGCAGCCAACACATCAGAGCCCGTCTCCGGGGCAAAGGAAGTGTGTGGTGTCCTTGGCTGGTCTGGCCCTCGACCTCCACACCAACATGACAGATTTGGGAGGGGGCACTGGTGACCCACAGAGGACACTGGCAGTGAGAAAACAACACTCAACACAACCCTGGGCGGAAAACACCACGTCCCATTGACAGCCCTGGCCTCGTGAGCCACCTAATGCTCTCCAAACTTCCCCGCTCCTTATCTGCCGCTCTCCCGCACACGCTGCCTCTCTGATTTCTATTCCTGGCCTTTTTAATCCTTCCTGCCTGGGGAGCAAATGGCCTTTGCAGCCTCCTTGCTCAGCAGGCTATTGAAGCAAAAGGTTTGTTTTGCTGAGCAGAGCAGAACGGGCCCTGCTTTTACGATATTTTACTAGACACTGTGGCAAATCCTGCACATATTTGACCTGGTGTCTGTAGCATTTATCTAATCAAAGGGATCACCGTGGCCTGGCCGGGATTGGGACGGAGGTCCCTGGGATGAGGCTATGGAGGGGGCTATGCTCTACTCTTGCATCTCCATCCCAGTCTGCACATCGTAAAACCAATTTTTGGCAAGGACTGTATTGGCCTAAAGGAAGAGCCACCAGCACATGAGCTCTGGCCTGTCCCTCAGAAGCACTGACCGAATGACTGTTTTCCCTGCAGCAAAGGATCATTTATCACCATTCCCAAGTGAGAAAGCAGAGGCTGTCCCCTGTGCTCAGATTCACTCCTGCAGACCTATAGCCTCAGGGTAGAAGAGCTGTTTGGAAGTGCTATGTAGGTCATGGTTTTGGGGGGCAAAGGGCTGCTTGAACAATTCCTTGTGCTCCTAAAATGTGAACAGCAAATCATCACTAGCACAACTGCCCAAAGGCATGTACTGGTGTGGAGCCAGAGACCTTGGATTCATGTTGTGGCAGTGATGGCACCGTAGCCAGGGCAGTTTGTGGTGCCAGTGGGGTTGGGGCTGCATTGGAGTGCCTGGGAAGAGCAAACACAAGGCACTGGGAGCCCAGATCAGCAGCGTGTGGACTCAGACGCTGCTGGTTGCGAAACCACGGGGCTGTTTTCAATGCAGAGCGAACTGATACCGAATCATTAATTGCTGGTTCTCTTGAGCCATGCAGCCAGTGCCGCTCAGGGATCGGTTAAATTCTCACTCCGTGATCTCACTGAAAAGTGTCAGCTCCGGCTGAAGTGGAGGAGTGATGTGCCATGGGGCAGCCAGGGAGGAGAGCACAGGCAGCTCTGCCGCTTGCTCTGGCCGCCACTGCCCAGCAGCAGTCAGACCCAAGGTCTGGGCGAGGCACAGAACCGCTGGTGGTGCTGACGGCAGACGGTGCACCCGCAGCAGGAAAACTCCTGCTGCTCCGTTGTAACATGTCTCATGAAACTTTTATGACATATCAGGCAAAACTCAAGGCTGGGGGTGTCCGGCACAGAGTGATTTCAGCTGTGGGACAGGAGCACCCTGGCAATTCCCAGGGCGGCTGTGCCACCCCTCCGTCCCGCTCGCTGTTTGGGCACGGCTGCAGAATGGGATCTGTTTATAGAGCATCCAGTCCCCTGTAAAACTTGGTTTATAGGGAAGTAAAAGGAGTCATACGTTTTACTTCACATAGCAACGTGTAAATTTCCAGGCAGGAGCTCACCTTCTCTGACCATGAGGGAGAGAAAAGGAGAAGGAGTGGAAGGGATGGAGGGACCAAGAGAAGGGAAAAACAGAGATGTAGGCAACCAGTGGTGGGGAGAGGAAGGCGATGACAGCAGTGAAGAAGAACTGGTAGGGTTTTTTCCAAGTTTTCCACCCCATGTATAACTAAGAGCAACACCAGCAGCTCAGCATCAAGGTCAATAGCCCTTGGTGACTGCCTGCTCCCGTGGTGCTGCCTGCACCCAGGAGCCAGGATCAGAAACGCCTTAAGATTCAATAATAAACAGTCAACAAGAATCACTGCTGCTCCACCAAAAAAAAAAAAAAAAGAGAAAAAGAAACCAGCTTAGCAGTATTCGGCAATGGGTGAGATGATTAAAGATTAACCCCCTGAGTCCTGCCTCCACCCCTCTGGGAGTATAGGCCTTGAGGCTCAGCAAATCCTTTCAGAGAAATATCTGAATTAAAAGACAACAGGTAGGGGACGCAGTGAAGGCAGAGGGAGGCAGGAGGGCCAATAGCCTGGGACAAGGGAATCGGTACAATCTGGCCCGTGTTTGCCGAGGATAATGCGCCTTTCCAAAGCCCTCATAGACATGGAGATGGCAGATTATAGCGCAGCGCTAGACCCGGCGTACACCACCTTGGAGTTTGAGAACATGCAGGTGCTGGCCATGGGCAATGGTAAGTCCCCTCTGTCTTCCCCCCTCTGCTGCGGTGGGATGAGCCGGGGGCTGCAGCAGAAAAAGTCCCTGGGGTGGCCACAAAAATGTTCCCAGGGAGGGCAGGAGTGTCCGGTGGGGAGCTCCCAGCAGTTCACTGGGGGGCTTCTGTTTCTCCCAGGGTGAAATAGAGGGGGGAGAGCAGAGCTGTGTCTGGTACAGGCGGGATGGTGTCCTGCAGCCCAGAGCACTTGGGAGCAGGCACAAGCCAGGAGCTCGGTGGAATGAGAGGTCCCCACCAGACATTCAGCCCAAGGAATGGGGCTGGGGCTGAACATGGTGGGGGTCTCCCAGACCCCAGCCAGAAGCTGGTGAGTGAAGTGCTGTTGATGGTTCACCAGACAGACAACTGACTCCGTGTCTCCAGAGCTGAGAGCCAGTCCCGCTCCAGCAGGAGCTGGAGCTAGGTTTTCCTGGGGCAGAAAGGCATTTAGCACCTAGTAAAGGTGAAAATCACTATCAAAAGTGATTTAGGCACTGCCGCTGCAGCTGCTGTGAGGCCACAGCCCTTCCCCGGTGCAGCACTGGGGTGTGGGGTGGCATCCCCTTTCCTGGCTCAGGCCCCAGTAAGAGGGACAAGGGGACCTTGAGAGGATAGACAAATGTTCCCATCCCTTCAGGAGGGTAGCATCACACCTAACCCTCCAGAATCCACAACGCTGGCCCACCCATTTGGGGACCAGAGTCTTGGTGATTAAATGCTCAGAGATAAGAGATTCCTCTTCAAGTCCCCCCTAAAGTCTCTCTAAATATGAGGCGGATGACTAAACAAAGCCACAGAAAGTGGCCCTCCGAGCCCCTTTCCTCCCATGTGTTGTGTCACCGGGGCTGCTGGACACCTCTGTCCCAGCAGGGCTGTGCTGGTGGGGTGGACTCTTCCATCACAGCCTGTGTGGGTCTTTGCTGGGTTATGGCTTTGCTCTGTCAGGGATGTAACACTGTGGTGCCAAAGTGGCTCTGTAGTGCAATAACCCCCTGCCCCTCTGGGTCCCAGCCCCTTCTCCACTCCTGGGAGTTGGTTCTACCCATTCAGGTGCCTTGTGGCCGAAAGTTGCCCCCTTTGGCTCTGCTGATATCCACCTGGACACTCCGGGACAAGCCCAGGCCTTGCTCCCTCTCCCTGCCCCTCTCCCATCCAGCAAGCATCTGCACAGGGGGCTGCGATTTGCCAACCCCGGGCCCAGGGCTCCATGGAGCAGAGGGACAGGATAATTTCCTGTGACAAGATCCAGTGTGCTGTGGTGCTCCAGGGGTGGATGAGTCAGCTGGGGCAGGCAGCACCAACTCCTCTCCTCCTGGGCCCAGTCCAGGCCAGGGACAGCCCTTGCTTCCAGGGCTGTTTTGGCGCTGCAGCAGCTGCCCTGGAGGACACACCTCCTGCAGGACCTCCACCTGCAGAACCTGTGCCTCTTTTCCTGGCCAAGGACCACATCAGAGCCCAGCCACTGCCCTGCACAACTCTGCAGCTCCAGCCCCAGGGCAGCTCTCAGCAGGGACCAAGTTTGCCTCTCATAGACAAAATGCATCCGGTGTTCAGACAGGCTCAGGGACCTCTTGAGCAGCTCCTGTCCTAACACAAGGCTCAGCTACGAGGTCTCAAAGTCAGATTTTTTTCTTTCTTTCATTTACCTTAACTCCAACCACTACCTTGCAGCAGCCAGAGCCCACATTTTTGGCACATATTTGGCAAAATAAACTTAATTGGAAAATTATCCATTAGGCAATAATTTCATTGTTGTTGACTATTAGACTGAGATGTTGCAATTTCTTTGATAAGAGTGCTAGTTTTTCCTGTTCTATGTCCATCTGATTACAGCATGATGGATTGCTAAAAAGGGATTTATCTGGCTGTCACAGGTACACAGCTAATGGGATTACAGGCAGATCAGCTCTTCCTCTCACATCTAAGTCCTATGTTTAGCTGAAACTGGGAATTTCTGGAGCGACCTGCATCCAGTTGAGCCCTCAGCATATGTATGGAGGAAGGATGTTTTCAGAGGCAAGCTGCTCATGGGGACAAGCCAGGATAGCCCTGGGAAAGCTCAGGGCTTTGGGAGTGGAGACAGGAGCTTTGCACTGGTATTGCTGTAGCTGCGTGACAGGGTGTGCCAGGCAAGGACACAGAGAGGCAGCAAACTGACTCAGAAGGAAATATAGGAGGGACGCGAGGAATTGGAAAGACACAAAGCAGGCAGGGAAATGAAAGATGCTGCCAGAGGCAGGGAAGGCTCAAGAACTCCTGTGCTTGCTCACTGCTGGTTCTGTGCCAGTTACTCCTGCTGAGCGGTGGCATGAGCAAGATGTGCAGCACCTGCTGAAATACCCCATTCTCTGCAAAACAGAAGCTAAAAATGCAGCCCTGCCCCAGCCAGACTTGCCTTGGCCTCCCCAGCACCCGCGGCTGGGCTACCATGGGGACCACAGCTGGTTCCAGCCTTTCTGCTGGGTGCCAAGTGGGAGCAGCTGTGGCCCTTCCAGGGTGAGCCTTAACTGAGTCCTTACCAAACCCAGAAATCAGGGGCCAATAGACTCAAGCATTAAAAATCCCAGCAGGTTTCTATGGCTTTGTAGATCCTGGGTATGATTTGCGACTGGCATTTCCTGACTGAGGCAGGGGGATGTGCATGTGCTGATACAGAAAAACATACATGGGAGGGGACAGTTAGATCAACTGAATTAAGGGCTGATCCCTTCAGCCTTGAGCTTTGTTTGGCTTGCTGGAGGGGTTTAGCGTGGCCCTTGTATGGTTTTTAGCCTTTCAGATGTCCTTTCCTCCAGAGGCTGCTGCAATTCCCTATCCTCCAAAAAAAGCCCTGCAAGTCCCAGTCCCCCTTGGTCTGTAAGGACTGCAAGACAAATCAATGTCCACTGTGCCCAGACCCTTGAAGATACCCAACCTCCAGCCTCCTCCAGGCTAGAGTGCCACCTTTTTTCTTTAATCAGTCCCTCCTTGCATGGGTAGCCTTTGCTCACATGAGTTTTCCAGCTGAGGTCATTTGAGTTTGTTATTTACCTAAAGTCTTGTTTTCCCAAAGAAGGGCTGTGCAGGCTGGAACTCCATGCCTGGAAAAGGGAACTGGTCACCTCATCTGCTCAGGGCTGTCTTGGGCTCTTTCAGTGCTGTAACACAAACACCTCCCTAATAAATCAGCTCCTCACCCTGAGCTGTAATACATCAGCTTTAACTCCCCATCAGCTTCTTCTCTGGCCACACTACTGCAGCCCAAAGTGTCAAATTCCCTGAGGAATTTGGGCTCTTCCCTGTGACTCCTGCAAATGGGCTTCCACTTTATCTGCAGGCATTGCTGCAGCCAGGCCTGTGGGAAGAGGGATCTCGCCATGGAATACAGGAAGTTTTAGTGCCCCCAAAATGCAATTACTTAAGCACTGAGAGCACCCACTTCTTACACACCTCTCTGACTGGCCCCTGCCACTCAGCCAGGCTGCAGCCGCCTGCTTTCTCCAAAAGTCTCTCACTGGTAGCTGAGTTAGGAAACGTGAGCTGGCTGTCTCACCGTCTCCTTCTTGCTGTGTCCTTCCCCAAGCAGACACGTCTCCGTCAGAAGCAGCCAGCCTCAACACTTCCAGCAGCATCGGGGTGAGCGCGCTGTGTGCCATTTGCGGGGACCGCGCCACGGGGAAGCACTACGGGGCTTCCAGCTGCGATGGCTGCAAAGGTTTCTTCAGGAGGAGCGTCCGGAAGAACCACATGTACTCCTGCAGGTAAGGACAGAGGGCACAGAGACCCATGGCTCACACAAAACAGGCCCTCACAGCTCAATGGTAAAGCCCTCCAAGTGCAGCAGCACGGCCCTTCATCCTCTTCATCCTCCCTGCATCCTCCTCCACTTTCCCTGACCTCAGCCCTCAGCTGGGAAGGGTCAGTGGCTGCCCTGACTTTGGGACTGCCCTCCACTGATCACTGGGTAAAGACCCTGGGAGGTCTTGCCCCATACTTCAGGGGCCAAGCACATGTTCTTGCAAATGGGTATGGCCAACCATGGATGTGGCCAGCAAGCAGCAAGATGCCAGGGAAGAAGCCCTATTTCACGGACTTAGCACTTCACTACTCGGTGCTCTGAGTGCAGCACGAAGCTTGCTCACTCCCTGGAGGCAATCCTTCTCCATCACGAGATGGAAGTGTGCCTGCCATCCACCTAAAATGCTGTCACTGCCTGTTACATGATACAAGAACACCTGAGGAGCACCATGAGGAGCAGCAGAACGTGCGCTTTTCTGAGGATGAGGCACTCGTGTTGCTCCTGAAACTCATGCACTGCCCCTCGTGCCATTGGTGGCAGCCCATGGCTCTCCTGTGCCATCAGCAGCTGTGACGTGCTTGCTGCCAGCTTTGAGCAGCCCACAGGTAGAGAGTCACAGAGGGAACAGAAGAATGCTCAGTTCACAGTGTCTAAATCCCCTGGGCTTTTTGATCAGTTACTCCTGATGGCCTGACAGCCACTTGGAGAACGTGAAGAGCAACATGACTCTAAAATCTGAGTGACAGAAGGAAGCCCCAGATTTATGAGTGTGTGTGAAGCACAGCATCATTTGCACCCCAGGGTTATTTAAGGTGCCTGCCCAGGGAGCCCCCTCCCCACAACTCCATCAGAAAAGCCAAGGAGCCCAGTTCTTTGGAAGCTGAGGCTTTTATATGCACTACAGGAATATTTTAAAAGCTGCTTTCAGGCATCCATTTGGGCAAATCATAGCTTGGGGGCTTTAAAAAGCACAGTAGAAGGAAGCCTTTTCAAAAGCTACAGAATTCAGCATGGCTGGGAGCCCTTTTCCAGCTCTGTACCCCTTTGTCTTTACTTTGAAAGCTGGATCCATCTGCTGCATTTGCTGTAAATTAGAGCAAACTTGCAAGTGAAATTCATGCTGCAAGTGGCCACCAGGCTTGCGAGTCACACACATGGGAGAGCAGTGTTTTCCCCACCATGTGCAGAGGATGTGGAGACACAAGCTTGGAGGGAAGGGGCTAGTCACTTCCCAAGTCCTCTCGAAAGTGCAAGTGGCAGCAGAGCAGTTTGCACACCAGCAATGCTGTCCAGAGGTCAGAGCCAGCCTCTGAGAATCCTAGACACAGCCCTGGAGAGATGCAGGGACTTAAATTGTCTTCTTAGCCTCACAGCTGGGCTACTACAACCTTCTACCTCTTTAAAATTCAGAGTAAAGGCATTCTTCCTCCATTCTACTGGGATCTAACTTAAAACAGCGGTTTCCAAGTTGGTTCTAACCCTCCTAGATCACACTTTTAGCCTCCCTGGGACTTGTTAGTCCACTATAGACATCCTATCCCTAATGGTTAGTGAGTAAGAGCAGCAGCCTGAGCTCCTGCACGTGACTCAGTTCTAGTCTGCCCTTACTGAACATCCAGAGGTAGAGGGGAGGCCGGATATGTTCAGTGCAAAAAAGAAACCACAGGTTGAAGCGAGAGTGGAAAAATCACAGACTGGGGCTCCTTTCTCAGGGCGAGCCTCTGGGAACCTGCTCTGAGCACGTCTTGGAGCTCGAGGGTCTGTCTTGTCCTGCCTTCGGGCTCAGTCTTGCTGCTCCTCACACCTTTCTTTCTTTCTTTCTTCCCAGGTTTAACAGGCAGTGTGTGGTAGACAAAGACAAAAGAAACCAGTGCCGGTACTGCAGGCTTAAGAAGTGCTTCCGAGCAGGAATGAAGAAGGAAGGTGGGTGACAGTGTGGCTCTCCCCCAGCAGCAGTCCCTCACGCTGGCTGGGTATGTTTGAGGAAGCCCTGGCAGCCCAAGGCTGGTCCCTGCCAGGTGCACACCTGCCCAGCCACCTTAGCCCTGGCTTCCCCCCACAGTGCTCTCCTGGGCACAGATCCTGACCCCCACCACAGGGGGATTTAGGGAGAGTCCGTGCCTGTGCATGCAAATCACAGTCAGGGCTCTTCAGCTCACTCTCGCTCACACTGACACACACATCACCTGGATTCCCACATAGCCAGTCCATTGGAGGGGGTTTGGGAATGCTTCTCCACTGAGGAGCAGAAACTTCAAAGAAGGCCTGGAAATTTGGAAACACTTTGGTAAAATTGCTCCAAGTGCTGTTGTCCCAGAGTAACCACAAAATCCATAGCTGGATGGGTGAGTTCAGCAAAAGTCCCACTGACATTTTGCACCTTTTTTTTCCTAATAGATATATAGGTTCTTGCTGACCCTCTGCAGAGAGGCATAGAGTTTAGTTTCGTTTCAGCCACAGCAGAAAGGATCCAGAGCAAAGTGGAGCATTTTTGCTATTTAACAGCACGAAAAGAGTAGAGATATCCCTACACGGCCCATCTTCACCCCGCAGCTTCCCTACCTCCCTGTCTCTGCAGCCCTTACAGGTCCCCATGGCAGGAATGTCCCCTTGTTTAGCCCTGCTTCTCAGGAGTGGCAGGACATCCACTGCTGGAGGTCCTGTTGGTGGAGGGACAGACTGCCAGGAGCAGAGCAGCTGCCCAGCATCCCGCAGAGCCCACCCCACTGATGTCTGCAAAGGGACAACTGGGAGGCATTTGGCCCTGTTGTTCCATGCAGAGAAATTAAACCATGTGCTCCTCCCAGTTCACACTGCCTCAAGGAGAAACTTTGAAGTAAAAGGGTCTTTGAAGACAACAGGGAAGTAACAGTGGTACCTGGGTGGCTGCAGGAAGACCTTTGAGCAGGAATATTTATTCCCTGTAAAAGGGGATGAGGTGTCACAAGCAACTTTTCTTGACTTTTCCTGAAGAATATAGGAATCCTCCTCTCTATGCAGAGTCTGCTCATCCCCTGCCCAGAGCTGTGCTGTTGTCTGTTAATATTCAATAGAAGTTACATTAGGTGCATGACCAGCTAATACTGAGCAAACATTTGGAAAACATCATGGCGTGACTGAACTCGGGGGCCTGCTACTGATAACAAGCGGCATAACCTTGAGAGCTCCTATTTACAGCCGCTGACTGCAGGGCTTTTCTCCTGGCCCAGCCTCATTATTGCTTTTTATCAGGCAGATTTATACATCGAGAACGTATCAATCCAGAGAGCCACCAGCCTAAGGCAGGGACTGTGCTGTTTCCCCTGCCATGGATCAATAGCTTGTTTGAGCAGATGGCTTTGAGTGGCGTGGCCAGGGTGAGTTACGGCCAGCCCAGGCCTCGTGACAGACAGACCAGGCAAATCCTCCCCCTCAAAGCCCAGGCCCTCAAGACTAGACCAATCAGGGAGGCACACTGGGGTCAAATCTGTCCTGGGATGCTTTTACAATAAGGTATTAAAGAGCTCTTTTGCTCTGGATGGATAAGCAGAAGCAGTTCTGCACTTCCTTCCTTATTGTAGCTTAGGCAGAAGTTTTCCAACTACACCTACCCCGTGCAATAGCTTCCTGAATGGAGCTCACAGGAGTCGTGGGCAAGAGAACCTTGCAGGTACTCCTCCATTTCACCCATCAGCTTTGGGCTGCATACATGAGCATGGCCACGGTTTCAGAGCCCATATCATAGAATCAAAAAGCTCAGATCCTTTGACAGGGAATTTTCCCCACTGAACTCTACAGGTGTTTGGGTTCCGAATCGACCCCATCCCAGGAAAGTCTAATAAAGCAAATAAGAAATCAGATCCACCAGATGAAGTCAGCTCTCGCTGACATCCCATCACAAACCAGACACAGCTGCACCTCCGCCCTGCCTGGCAGGGAAGCTGGGAAACTGCAGCTAAGGAAGGGCAACGCCAAAAGTCTGTGCTAGTTTTCAGTGTGCATTGCCATGAACGACCTGAGCTCAGCCAAAATCCTCTCTTGCAGCTGTACAAAATGAACGGGACCGAATCAGCACCCGCAGATCAAGTTACGAGGACAGCAGCTTGCCCTCCATCAATGCCCTCCTGCATGCAGAAGCCCTGGCACAGCAGGTACCTCTTCTTTCTTCTTTAGCAAATACAAAAGCATCAGGCACTACCTGGCTTGTAGAGCCAGCTGAGTATTTAATAGCCAAGTCTTCAAATTATCACCTCTTTTCTAAGCTGCTTATCTGCCAACTCAACACTGATTTTTCAAAAATCATTTGTTACCTGAAACCATCCCTTTAAACCTCTTTAGTTCAGAGCTTAACAATATGCAATGATTTGTTCTGCTTTAACGGGACACAGGAAGGCTGGAGAGCCTGACAGAAGAAAATAGGGTAGAATCATTGCAATCCAAAGAGCTGTGGCTGCCTGAGCCCACGAGGGGCTGGCCTTGCATGAGCAGCCTCCCTTCCCCATGCGCTGTTAGGAACTTTGGATTCCTGCACAGTTTCACAAGGAATTGGTTTCCTGCTTGTTTTATGCAGATACCTTTTCCAGTGCTTGCTTGAAATTCCCTGTTTCCACTAGCATACTGCCAAGATTCATTTCCTAGATTGTTCACCTTGAAAAGATGGGTCTGATTTAGGAGAGTGGATACTGCACATGGTGTGCACAGATCAGCACTCTCTGGGAGGACACAGGACAGGATGGGCACACACAGCCTGCAGGGAGGGTTTTTCTGTGAGAACAAGTGATGAGGATGGAGCTGTGCTGGAGGCAAGAGCTGCCACTCTTCATGGGAGCTGGGGAGAGCAGCACTCTGTGTCCTGGGAAAGATGTACAGGGGGTTAAGCTGGCAGTCCATGCTGCTTCAAGGGTCATACTACCCTGAAGGCTGCCCTGGGAGATGCTCCAGGACAGGACGTGCTGTGCTCTGGGCTCCACGTTCAGCTCAGGCTGTAAGGTCCACTTCCCTGAGGAGGGGATATGCCAGAAGGGCCAAGGGCCCATCTTGTACACAAAAAGCATATCCAATCTCATCCCACATCTCACCTTGTCCTGTGCAGACCCTAATATATTTATATACCCTATAAAAATAAGATTGGTGCTGCTCCCAGAGGTGTGAGATAATAGGGTCTCAAGTCACCAAATCTACAAGGAAGGACATTTCCGGGGCTCAGAGTCCTGCAGTGCCATCACATGCAGCAGGGTCTACTGATAAAAACTACAACCATCCACAAATCCAGGGGAGCTCCTGCCCTCCCACAGAGCACAGAGAGACTCATTAAACACGGCAGGCTCCAGCACGGTAATTGGTAACTTTTATGTGCCTTGCTAATTAGAACAAGATACTGCTGAGGAGCTGCTTTCTCCAAGATCTAGGGTCACTCACTCAGAGGTCTTTATTTATTTGCTAAGCCTTCCGGGCACTCTGATTAGGGTAATACATGGTGAGATTTTTACAATCTTATTTATTCAATAATAGCTGGTGAGCTGGAACACCTCCAGGTAATGCAACCTGAAAAAAAAAATGCAGGTGGTATTTGAATTCCGTTTCCTTGAGGAGGCTGGCAGGGTCCGAGCTGAAAATGCTGGCAAGAACAGGACAGGAAGAGCTGATGTTGTACAAGAGCACAGAGGGCAGGCAGAGGGCAGTGATGGGGTTGAGTTAATTGCTTACAGAAGCATGAGGATAAAGTAGTGACTAAGGGCAAATTTTTAGACGACCTGGGTGAGCAGCTATGCATGAGAACCAGGCAGGAGGTTGGGTGCCTGGTTTGGGGGAGACGTTCTGTCCAGCTCTGTGTGACAGTACTTGCAGAGTTGTCAGTTTTGTCCTTTGCAAATGAAGTGGCCCCGTTGTCTGTGCAATCACAAATAATTGGCCATGTAACGAATGTGACCCGTGTTGTGGGCATGTTTGCACTTGCCCAGTTTTGCCAAAAGGACCTAAATGCCAGTGGGAGGTGGGAGACTGTTATCTTTAAAGTCTTTCTTTAGTTATTCAGAGTGGGTGATGTCAAATACCAGTGACCTGGTGCTCACAGAAAGCGATGTCAGACCTGGAAAGCTTCCGCCTGGTGTGCTCATGATGACTCAGGAGAGGAGCAGAGCCTGCTTGCCTCCTGTGGAAAGCAAACTCGGAAGCTCTGGCCAAGCACTGGCTCTAGAGCAGGGGGCAAGGGGGAACAGTTCTCTGCACTTTGGTGGGACCAAATAGCTTGTGCAGCAGCACTGGGTGGACATGTCCTTTCTACTGGTGAGGCTGACTGCTGTGCAAGCCCCTCTGTTCCCTCCTGGATCTTGACTAAGCACATTTCTTCAGTGGGAGGAGGATCCTGGCTTTAGGATTGTTTCTTTTGTGCCTTCCAGTCTATTCAGGGCATTACACTTTATCAAGATGATCCACAGCCTCTGCTCTGCAACATTTCCTGTTCACAGATCCCCAAGCTGATCTCAGTTTAAATGAGTCTTGCTGGGTCACCTATTCTGGGAGCTGGGTGTGTGCAACAGAGAAAAAGTAATTGCCCATTCTAGAGTCTGCATCAACACAACCCAAGGGCCGGGGATTTTCCTCTCATTCCTCTGTGGCACTGAAAGCTGAAGGATCTCTTCTCTCCTTCCAGATATCATCCCCGCTTCCTGTGATCAATGGAGACATCCGAGGGAAGAAGATTGCTAATATTTCTGACGTGTGTGAGTCCATGAAGCAGCAGCTGCTGGTGCTGGTGGAGTGGGCCAAATACATCCCCCCCTTCTGTGAGCTGCCCCTGGATGACCAGGCAAGTCCCCCCATCCACCCCACCTCGCTCTGCCCTGGCAAGGGCAATGGGGAGCCAAAGCCAGCCAAGACCTTCAGAGAAAATGCTCATTGTGCACTCTGTTAACCTGACTGCTGCAGCTGATTGGGAACAGTATCCATACAATGCCAGCACAGGGCAGGCATCCATACAATGCCAGCACAGGCGCTTGCATGTGCCACTAATCAGCCGATGAGCAGAGCCCGATAACACTGAGCTCGAATTAGGTCCCTTATCAGATGAGCATTTTGGGGTCAGTCAGTCATTTATTAATTATAGTTTGCACAGCACTTTGAAAACCTGAAGCGCTATACAAATGCTTGGGGCAATCAGAAATAGCAGGACAGATTTCTGGCCTAAGGTCTGCCCAAAACTTAAAACCTGCCTGTCTCTTTCTGCTTCCTGCCTGGGGACATATTTGTATCCATGCTCCCAGCTTGGAATTTTGAAGCTAAACACTAGCTTTCTCCCAAGGTAATAAAAAATGTTTTTCCAGGATTAAAAAGCAAGAATATATCCGCATTTGACAGAAATTACTAAAATGACATTTGCGGGTTCCCTAACGAAGATAAGCACAGTGGGTTTGGTGTCGTCTGTAGAACTGCACTGCAGGATCTCAGGCAGCCTCAAAGAGCCACAAGGAGAGGGCTCCCATGTAAATCTGAATTTTGGAGGTCTGCAACAGGTGTTGAAGGACATGGTGTGTGCCCAGCCTTGAACAGCACGTGTGGCTGGGATAGCACTTCTGGCAGAGCCAACACGCGTCCTGTCACAGGCAGGAAGGCATTCCCCATCTGCCCAGTGTGCAGTCACAAAACCAGCATGTGTTCTCTTCAGCTAGGGCCAGTCTCCAGCCCTATTGACCTAGAGGTAATTTTTATATACTGAAGAAAACTGATATCTAGTTGAGAGTATCCAGCTGATCAAAACCCCCTAAATCCTAAATCTGAGCTCTTTACTAACCACCCAGCAGCACCCAGAGCTCTGGGGAATCTGAGCTCCTAAAATGGGAGCATGTTTCCTTCTTTTCTATTGTGTGCAAGTGCTAAATTGTTTACAATTGTAAGAAATATGTTAAATTGCTAAGGAAAATACAATTCATAAATTGTGGAAACCAAAATGGACTCCAATGGCAAATGCCATTTACGCAATAAATAGGCTGCAGCCCAGGACAGACCTGGGGCAGCTCTGCACAACCCATCACATCTTTGTGCCATTTGGAACAGAAGCCCTAAACCTGGCCAGTAACTGCAAACGACAGCAACTTCCACATGAGCTCATTTTACAGTTGTGGGGCTGCAAAATTCCTCAAAGGAGAAAACAAAACCTAAAGATTACACAGTCTGAACCCTGCCTTCCCTCAAGGGAGAGGCTGCTCCACAGGCATAAAACAGATCTCCTTTTGTAGGAAAGATCATACCCAACCCCTCATTCTCCTTCTGCACCAAAATGTCAAAAATACTGGATTTGGTGGGGTAAAGCCATGTCATCTCAAAGTTCAGTTCTGCTTTGCTGTGTTACAACTGTGTATTTATCCTAGTTCACAATGGAATGATGTGTCTCAGGTTCATCACTGCAAGAACAAATATCAAATGAGATGGTTTTGCCTTGTTGAAGTAATTGATTGCTCAAACAAGCAAATTGTATGGACACAAAAAAAGGTGGTTACAAACTGAACCTTCTTGAATTTGCATTAGGCAGGAAATTTCTAGATTGATGCTTCACTCCCCCCCGGGACTTGCAGTTTTTTCCTTGTCCAAGTTTTGCCAGGTAGGAAAGCTCAGTTTTGTGCAGCTCTGGTAATTCCAAGCAGCTCAGCTAACATATCCACCCATGTTTGGACAGCGATAGAGGCTAGATTTTGGCATCTAGATAAAGATGCAAGGACCTCCACTCTGTTTATTTTGCATAACCTTTTTTACCATCTGAAAAAAAAAAAAATCCCTCTCCTAGACATCAGCATCTTTCCTAACCAGAGGTCTCTTCTATGGGCGATACATTCTCCTGGCATTTCTGGTTGGGTAAGACTTCTGTTGGCTTTGACAGATGCTGAGGATCACACACTGGAAAAGGGGACCATTCCCATCAGGACATACTTTTCAGCGTTTCTCTATTAATGTTTAATGATTGTTTTCTCCAGCAGAAGCTCCTGGCTGGACATTAAGAAGCCTCTGTGTCAGGATGTCCAATCGTTAACTTCTCTTTCTGCCTAAATCTCTGAAATTTTTAACTGAAGGAGGGCAAAAGATTCAGAACATTCTCAGGAGCCACTGGAGGGTGTAAAATGAAACACTTCAATCATTAACATCAGGGGAGAAAAACATCCCTTTGGCTTCCCTGTCCCCAATTCCTGTGGCTGTGGAGGGGATGAATGGCCAGGGGGTGACTGACCCCACTGGCCAGCCGGACATGGGTCCCCATGAGTGTGATTTCAGTGGGAGGTGGGCACAGCCCAGAGGGACAGCAACTGTCCAACAGCAGGGGATTGTACTTCTCCCCACTTCCCAGGACGGAGTGTGGTCCCTGGTTCTGCACTTGGTAGGAGCTGTCTGCAAGCAGCCCACTGTGAACGTGTCCCACACTGGTGTGAGGTCCTGGGACAGTCTAGCATGGTCTTGCTCACGGCATGTGTTCTGAATATGGGATATTTCAGATGCTGTCTACTATCCGCTGGTTCTGCTGGATTTATAACTGTTTAGCACAGACCAGTTTTTGATCTCTTTCTCTGCCTGTAACTGAAGAGGGGCCTTCACTCCCCATCCTTGAGTGCAGTGCAGGAATGCTGAGCTTTTCCTCCTGCTTACATGAAATCACAGCCTTGTCTCAGTCTCTGCATCACTCAAATAACTTTTCCCTGCCCTTGCAGGTAGCTCTGCTACGTGCACACGCAGGGGAACATCTGTTACTGGGAGCTGCCAAGAGGTCCATGGTGTTCAAGGATGTCTTGCTGCTAGGTAAAAACTGCACTTCTGCTCCCAGCCCATCTGCTTCTGTGACGCTTCCCTGCTGGGGTGACGGAGAGGGTGGTTCAGTATTTGTGGACACCCTTTTTGCAGGGTGGTGGCTTGCGCTGTTCTGTATTTTAGCAAGCCCAGCACAACCTCTGGGCGCAGCTAGGCCTGGCTGACATTGACATCAAGGCCACGACATGTGGCAAAGTTGGGGACTGTGTAGACATTCACGGTGTACCCCCAGGTTCGTGTAAGCAGGCCGCGGTGGGATTGAGAAAAAAGTTCTCACTCTTTGGTCAGCTTTTCCTCACTTGAGTGGCTCCTGTGTAATGAGAAGCTGCTCCAGCAACACAGATCATAATTTCTGGTGTTCTGAGACAGGGAAAGGGCAGAAGGAGGAACTTCTTAATTCCTCCACTCCCAAAATTATCTCAGCATTAGTTACCTGCATTTTGAACTCCTTGTCACCTCGGATAAGTCTTGAGCAATGACAGAGTGATGGTCTCTGTGCTGCTTGTCTGAAGGAAATGATCACATCATCCCACGGAACTGCCCCGAGCTGGCGGAGGTGAGCCGTGTGGCCATCCGCATCCTGGACGAGCTGGTCCTCCCCTTCCAAGAGCTGCAGATAGATGACAATGAATATGCCTGCTTGAAAGCCATCATCTTCTTTGACCCAGGTACGTCCCAGCTTGGTGAGGGTTATCATCAGAGGGGACTGTCCTGGCTTATGCTGACTAACACTGGTCCTGAGTGGTGGAAATGCTGCCTGGTCTCCTCTCTGGGCCAAACTGTTCTTAGAGGGAGGGGAGATGTCAGTTTAAGAAGAGAAAAATTGTCCATCACAGCAGACGATGGGGAATCAGAGGCAGCTCACCTCAGGCTGTGCCCAGACTTCATGCTGTCGCTGACAGGCAGCTCCCAGGGAAGCAGCCTGGAGAGTTTGCTGTGTGGGTTGTTGCAGATGCCAAGGGACTGAGCGACCCGTCCAAGATCAAGCGGATGCGGTACCAGGTGCAGGTGAGCCTGGAGGATTACATCAACGACCGGCAGTACGACTCGAGGGGCCGCTTCGGGGAACTGCTGCTGCTGCTGCCCGTGCTGCAGAGCATCACCTGGCAGATGATTGAGCAGATCCAGTTCGTCAAGCTCTTTGGCATGGCTAAGATTGACAACCTGCTGCAGGAGATGCTGCTGGGAGGTGAGTACTTGAGGGTCCAACAAGAGGCCTCTCAGCGTTCCCCGATTATTGTCTCCTTGAGAACCTCCTTAGTCTTTGCTCCCTATCTGGAGAAGTCAGAGAGAGCCAGTCTGCAGGTCAGCCCTTGACTCACACAAAATGGTCTCCCCTATCTTTGACGGGGTAACCAAGGGTCCTCTGCTTCTCCCTACCTGAAGAGATGCATTAGCTGTGCCTCTATTTACGTTCTGCACACGAACAAGCTTTTCTGGGCAGCCCCCAGACTCCTACCAGGCAGCCATTTCAGTAATCCTCCTCTGTCAGAAGGGACTCATCAAAACAAAAAGATCTGAAAGCTCAGGTTGTAAGAATGTCCCAGATTTTCTAGTGGGAGCATCCAATGGGACAAAACAAAATGAAAAGTTCCCACTGTGCTATTCTTTATGTGGAAGTGTGACTCAGGAATATAATCCTGTATAAGAGGACATGCAGGCAGCAGGCAGGGGTTAGTTAGCTGAAGGCATCTGTAGAGGAAAAAGGGAAGGGTGTGCTCCAGTCACCTGTGCACAAGCTGATCATGCACGAGGCCTTGGACACTTGGGTGCGGTGGGTCTGCCCATCTGAAGTGTCTCCTTCTGCCATTGTGGCAATTAATGTCTCCTGCATGTTCCCAGGCTCATCAAGTGAAACGCCGCATGCCCACCATCCCCTGCACCCTCATCTGATCCAGGAGAACCTGGGAACAAACGTCATTGTGGCCAACACAATGCCTCCTCAGATGCACAACGGGCAGATGTGTGAGTATATCCAGAGAGACAGAGAGTCTCTTTCCAGTGTGCCTGTGGAGGTAGTTTGCAAGGAAATTTGCAAGCAAGACAAAGTTTCTGGTAATGAGCGTGTGAGAAATTCCTATGCAGAAAGGAAGGAAAGACAAAGAGAGAGGTGGGTTAGATTAGATTAGGCCAGACTAACTGATTAAACAAGATACTCATTGGCAGACTGTAACTTTTACATAGCCCTTAAGGGATGAATGATCCCATCCAGAGCTTAGTGAAATCAGTGGAAAGGCTCCCCTTCCCTTGAGTGGTTCAGACACACCTCAGTTTGTCCTCTGCAAAAACACAGGAGAATCTGGCCCACCACATGGGGCCACCACTAGGGAACTTGCGCTGAGATGACGTTGGTTGACCAAAGAAGTGATCAGTACGGGCCAAAACGTCAGCAGCTCTCCTCTTTTGATGTCGGTTATTGTGGTTCTCTCGGGGCATCAAACCATGCCTGCATGTCTGGGCTGCCCTACAGCAAACACACAAGCCCTTAAAAGCCTCTGCTGTGCTGACACCTGAGCCCTGCATGACTGAGGGCAGATCCCAGTGCTGTCATGTTTGTGAGGCCCTCTTCTAATTTGGTTTCTCTCTCTTCAGCTACTCCAGAAACTCCACAGCCTTCTCCACCCGCGGGCTCGGGACCAGAGCAGTACAAGCTGCTGCCCGGAGCCATTGCAACCGTGGCAAAGCAGCCCACGTCCATCCCACAGCCTGCCATCACGAAACAGGAGGTCATCTAGCAACCCGCACACCAGCTGGCCTCCTTTGGAAGACCGTGTGGGAGAAAAGCCCGAACTGACTCTGCCACTGTGAAAAGAGAAGCCATCCAGAGGTCCCTGGGCATGAACACACGGACTTGTTTCTTGGACTGACCACCACCAGAAGCTATCTTCCTGCAGCTACGGACAGCATGTGCCACGGGCAGCCCCGAGTCCCAGAACTAAGGCTGAAGCTTTGCTGAAACCCTCAGCCCTTGTGAGGAGAGTCAGATTCCTGCCTCCCTCTGTGGGGAGGTCGCAGTGACTGGCTGGGGACAGGCTGTTGCCCCACTGCCAACTCAGCATTGGTTCAGCACACACCAGACCCTGCGAACAAGCGATTCCCTGTGCCGTGCGAGTGGAGGGCTTCCCTCCCACAGCCGTGCCAGCCCCCCTGGCACTCCCCAGTCCAGACAGACTTGGTGGAGGTGGAAGCACATGGGGGTGAATCACAGCAGGTGAAGCACATGGGGTTTGCCCAGGCAGCACTGGCAGAACTGCTCCTCAGCCTTGGCTAGTCCCAGGTCTTTGCGTGGTGTCACCCTCCAGCACACTAAGACCCCTGGCCAGGTCTAACAAATCTTTTCAGCTGATGCTGGGGCAAAGTCTGGCCCACCAAGATACTCCACTGTTTGGATCCCTCTGCCTCTTGAGGGGTTTTGTTATTTCCGTGCCATGCCTGCTCTCTCACCACAATGCTCAGAGAGGCAACCACTGCCAAGCCCTTCCCTTGCACCACTCACTGCCTCCTGGGAATTTGAGGGACCATGGGATTCCAGAGATTTCAGGTAATGGGATGGGGTCACCCATTTACAGGCTGGCAGCACTGCCCAAAATATCAGTGGCCTGACTACTGCTTCTCAGCAGTCAGAAGAAGACCACTGGATGCCTATTTGGAAGGAAGTGGGGGAAAGATGGAGGAAGGGGAGAGACCTGTGAGGGTGAGAAGAGCTTGAGCCTCACAGACTGGACCAAGGTCTTGGGCTGCCCAAGTGCTGGGAGCGTTGGAAGCCAGGATCTCAGTTCAGACCCAGCTTTAATGCTAAGATATGCCACACAATCTACTTCTCCAGTGCAGTGCCACTCCTTCAGCTTAGAGTGAGTGGCTGATAACAGATTTATAGGTCTTCATAACATGATAAGAATTCGTTATGACTCCTTCAGACCTCAGAGTGTTTGAGAGCACTAACCTCAAAAATACAATTTTTCGAGTCCTGCGGAGAAAAGCAACAGAGGTCAAGCAATAACCCTGCCTCACCCAAGCCCCTTGGGTCTGCCCCAGCCTTGGGTCTGCCCGCCCTGCTCTGCTCCCTCCTGCCCCTGTCCCTGGTTCTCTGTGCCTGCCTGTGCCAAAACCCTGCGGATCTGACCTTTGGTTTACAGCTGAAACCAGGAAAGGAGCCCTCCTGCACCCAGCACCCGCTCCAGGTGCCAGCAGGGCTGGAGCTCCCAGAGCCCTGCACCACTGCAGAGTCACTTCTGGCCTCTTGGGAGGATGAGGATGGCAGAACCACAGCTGCCAAGAGGTCTCTGGTGGGGACAAATCTGAGCCAGCTCGGCCAGAGGAGCTGCAGGTCTGTCCCTTGATTTCCAATGCAGAAATGAAACACCTCGTGCTGGCGGTGTCAGAGGTATTGTGTGGTCTCAATGCTGGTGGCATCCTACCAAGTAATTTATTGCAATGATGAATCCAATCATTTTCTGTAAATTATTTTGTAAATCACATTGATTATTTATAATTGGGAGATTAAATGCAAAAAAACCCCAACCCTGTAATAACCAGGCTGTCTTTTCCAAGTTCAGCAACCTTTTTCCTGTATGTAGACATACTTTGTGGGGAATCCTGTTTGGTCCATTTGCACCAAGTATTCCTCGATATTGTACATTAATTTTTTCTGGTTTCTGCCTTCCAATGGAAACAGAAGAATATTTCTTCACAAGAGTTTGTATTCATAAAAAAAAAAAAAGAAAAAAAAAAGGAAAATAAATGCAAAAATATTTTCTAACTTTTCCCAGACAGATGGATTTCTTTCTTCTGGGAGGATTTATTTTAAATCAAGGGGCTAACCTCTCTGTTGCTCTGAGTGCAAAGCATATGTGTATGGAGAAAAAAGCCCAAACAAGTGTTTGATGCTCTTGCCAGCTGTCACTATTTCCTGGCAAGCCCAGTGCTAGCTGGTGTCTGTCCTGAAGCCACGTGTGCTGGAATCATAAGATTGAGTGACAATCCCAATTTTCATTAAAAAAAAAACAATCATGAAGAATAAATATTTGCTTTCATGATTCCAGGGAGCTTAAAGGCTTGAAGTAACCACATTCTGAAAGCCAAGCAAAGGAAGCTGAAATATGTTATTCACATTTCAAACATGTTCATTTCTATGTCCCTCTTGTACTTCAAAGGTAATTTCCGTGCACTTTGGGGGTGGGTGACTGTCCTTTGGTTCAAACACAGCCACCCTACTGCTGGCAGCAGGTGAGAGCCAGACTCAGCCTATGGGGCACAGTAAGATGATCAAGTGAAAATCAATTTATCACTGGTTGTAAAGGTAAAGAAATACACTGGCAATTAGAGAAGGCTCTTAATGACGTGCTTTACTGACCATGGGAGCCTGTGCTCAGCTGTAGCATGCCCAGGAAGAGAACAGGAAGAGAGGACAGAGGTGTAGATGGCTGTAAAGATTAGGTCTCTGGGAAGGAACAATATCCAGCATTTTCAGCTCTGATCTGCAGGAGTTGGCCCTCATGTTCCCCCATCTCCTGCCTCTGATGAGAACTGAGGTGGGCAGTCTCATCCTACGTATAAAGGATGAGAAGCAGCCTGATTTCCCATCCCATTAGCACATCCAGTGGCTTCCCAGTGACAATCGTGCTGCTGAAAACTGTCAGCAGGGATGAGATGCAGACTGTGTTTGAGGACTGTGTGGAGACAGCATTTGGAGCCTGTCTCTACTCTGAGTGAAAGAGCTGGGAGAATAGGACAGATCTCAAAAACTCACTACCTTCAATGCCCTCACTACCCGTGCACCTGTGATGATCCAAAGCCCCAGCACCACTGCTGAATGCCTGAACAAGGGAACCAAAGGCAATCACAGGACGTTATCCCAGCCCACACGGGACTGAGTGGTTAGTCTAGTCAAGAGAAAGAAAAGGAGTTCATTCATTCTTTTTAATGTGGAATAAAAAACACCTGGGACTCCTCTACTGTAATCCGTGGTTGGTTTTACCTGGGTATATGCCCTAAAAAACTCCATATATGTAATATCAAATCTTTGAAGCAATAAATTCTCCTGGGCTCCTTCCCATGAACTGCTCTATCAAGGTTGCCCTTTACCTGGTTAATCTTAAATCAGTACAGTTCCTAGAGGAGATTTCTTATTGCTGGATTCAGCTCACTTGGGGGAAAAAAAAAAAACCATGAACTGTCCCAGAAGCAACCTTGTCCTTAATTGGCATCCTCGATCCCAACCCTCACCTCTTCTGTCACTCCAGCCTGGAATCATCCTGAAACTCTGGTCTTGCCACTCGTGGGCTGTGTTTTATCCTGCTGGTTTCCCTGGAGCCCACAGGCCATGTCCCATGTCACAGGACATGGCTGCTCTGAGTATTGGCCTTTGACACACAACTTCCTTACATTGTTTTTGAACACAAGAGCTCCCTGTGCCTGCAGCTCAGCCTAGGGATGATTTCCTGGAGAGCACTATCTCCGGCTGCGGAATCTTTTCATGATGTCCAGGCAAAGATCTGTGAAAGTGGTATTTTTAGGTCCTTTGGCCACTATGAAATGCATTCTTTTCAAATTCCTTATATAACTTCCATCTGAAAGAGCCAGCAGGCTTTGGAGCCTTTTCCACAGCTTTCATATCTCAGTGGGAAGGGGGGGAAAAAAAAGGCAAACAAGTTTTATGGCCTGCATATCATCTCTGACAAAAGCAACTACTGCTGCTATTAAACTTACAAGTGCACACACAGGCACAGATAGTCATGAACACCAAGAGGCAGCAGGGACAGCTCAGCAACGTGGCACTGCTGAGCCAGGCAATTCCATGTGCCAGGCTGGCCAGTTCCCTCAGGGCCTAATGCAAATATCACCAACCAGGTGGGGAACTCAGGCCACACACTGCCCAAGTCCCTTCCACTCAGAGAGGCTGGAGGAGGAACGGTAAGGTGTGGGTGTGTTTAAAATCCCTCTCCCCATTCCGAATTGAGGCGTGACCCTGACAATCATAAACACACCTAGCACCTGAAAAATTGCCAGCCAGGCCAATAAAAATGGCATTATATTGTCAGCTTCGTTGTGTGAGAGTGAGCAGGAGAGCTTGGCACAAACAACACTGCAGTCCTGAGCTGCAGTTCAGTGTCCTGTGAGAGAGAAGAGGCTGCTGGGACCAACAGCGTGCTCCCAGTTCAAGCCCAGGGAAGAACAGCTCTGAGTCTAACCTGGGGCTGGGAAAGAAGGTGGTTTGGGAACTGTATGTCCTAGGCTTACTCTGGCTTTGGATCTGGAGTGATGCCAGGCTTGCCTGATCCTGACCAACATCTTCCAGAGGCCTGAGAGCACCCCTAACCTGGGAGATCAGTCATGGGTTACACAAAGCCCTGGGCTCTGCAGGCCAGGCTCCGCTCCAGCCCCTCACATCTGGTGGCTCTGCCTGGCTGGAACCTGCAGTCCCCTGTGACCTCATGGATTCACAAAGACCTGGGACCCCCTGAGAACCTGGGGGACCCCATACCAGATGAGGGGTCTGGGGGAGCTGGTGTGATTCCCCAGCTCCTCTGAGAAACTGCTCTGGGTGCAAGAAACAGCACAAGAGCTGCCTCAGGGAGTGCCTGGATAGACAGCCACCACAGAAAGCATCCCAAGTCAGACAGGAATTCCTCTCTGCTGCTGCCAAGCCAGGTGTCAGCACTGGCTGGAACATGACATGTTCCCCCTCACTGACCGGGAAAGTCATTACAATAAAGTAACTCAAAATACTCTGTTCCTTTCCAGGACTCTCCAAATGTCACTGTGCCTTAAAAACACTTATTAATTAATCCTGATGACGAGTTACTTACCATTAACCACTGACATGGAGCACACTGGTTCATGCATATCCTAGAATCCACTCAGAGCAGATTTGCAGGGACAAGCCACTGAGAAAAAAGCTTGAGGCAGAAGCAGCAAAGAGAAACCTTAGCACCAAACCCAGAATGCCTGACTCTGAACTACAGCATTTCCAGCACAGATAAAGGGTAACCATTGGGATCCTTGCTTCTGAGTGGATTTTAGCCCTCTCTTAACAATATTTTAAGGTGTGGGATTAGAGTGGCACTTTCTCACCTGGGAGAGCACATGAGAGACCTGCTGTGCTGCATGCCCATGGAGGAGGCAGTGGAGACAGCTCCAGCATTCCAGGCTCTTAATTTTCCATTGAAATCCTACTATTTCTTGCATGCAGCTCCTTCCCTCACAGTCCACCGTGCAGCTGCATTCCTTCACCCCAAGGACGTGCAAAGATATCACTCAGGGGTTACTCCAAAACCCAGCCCTGCTTCACTTCTTGCCACTGATATATGGGCTTCTGATGAACCCCAGGCTGAAAGCCCCAAGAGCAGGAGCACCCAGTCCAACCCAGCAAGGCTCCCCTCATTCTGCCCCTGGAAAGCAACCTCCACCATTTACAAACTGGTTTCTTGCAGGAGCAAACCTGACTGTTTCTACTGTTCTAACAGCTGCAGCCTGTGCCAGGGAGGGGCTGCAAGGAGCAGCTGCCAGGGTCCCTGGGCAGCACCATCCAGCCCCTTGCAAGGGTTAATCCTGCCAGGGACCCATCCTGCCTCGGAGACTGCTGCTCTCCTTCCAGTGTGCAAGAGCATCACGAAACGCAGTGAAAGGAAATGCTCGGTTCAGAGTAAACTGGGCGTTGGACTAGATGAACCTTAAAGGTTCCTTCCAACCTAAGTTATTCTGTGATTCTATGAAATTAAACTACAGAAATCCTGTAATATTTAAAACATTCAGAGGTCCTGCCAAGCACATTCCTCGCCAAGCTTTTGCAAAAACACTGCTGCTCTTGAAGCTGGTAAAGCCAAGGAGAGGGGAAGTCTTCCCTCAAAGCCCGGGCTGGGTAAGGCTGTGTGTGTGTGTGTCTCACTGCACACCGGGCTTTCTGGGGCTCTAACAGCACCTTAGCACAGCTTTATGTGCCTGGGTGGTGGGTGCCTGCCTGTGTACAGCTTCTTGGGCAGCAGATGCTACAGATTGTGTGCCTTTGCACATTAGTGCCTGTTTCCATAGCTGTGGGTCTGGCCTGCCATCTGTGCGTGGGGAGGGCATGAGCAGAGCAGGGACGGTCCCCTGCAGCGCCGTGTGTGCTGCTCCCAGCTGAGGCTCCCATCTGTGACATCCCCTCCTCACACCACCTCCCACAGGGTGACAGCAGGCATGGAAGCCTGTCCTGGAGGATGCACACTTCCAGGCTTTGAGTGGAGTATTTATGGTAATTTGGGGCATATTTTCTTAGTCACTTCATCCAGGAATAGCTGTTGGATTGTATCACAGCCAGGCACCCCGTGGGCCAGGCACCATGTCTGGAGCCTGGCATGGCCCTGCCTGGAGCAATGAGTAGGGACTGCTGCTCCCCTGCAGCCCTTTCCATTCTGCTGGGCTGGTGCAGGAGAAGCAGCTCCGGCTTGAGACAGAAGCTCCCACACTCAGGCAGACCTTGTCCAGCACTGCAGCATGAGTGGCTCTCTGCTCTGACACTGAGCTGCCCAAAAGGTTCTGTAGTTTGTGAGGCCCAGAGGTCCCACCTGCAACCCAAGGACCGGAGCCCCTCCTGGACTGAACTGCTCACAGATTATCTTTATTACAGGACTGTTATGTTTGCACAGTTTAGTGATTTAATATCAGTTTAAAGCCTTCTCTGTGAGCAGTGCTGTTTGAAGTCATGCTCTTGCTTTTCAGCCTCAGCTTGCCAAGACTGTAAAACGTTTATTGCTAATGGTGGAAAAGCTTAAAGAAGCCAAGATAACTTTCCCAGGCTGGGTATTAAGACTGGGATCGGATAAGTAAATAAGTGAAGAGTATTACATGGACTTCATTAAATATCAACCAACACCAACAGCCACTCATTTATAACACAACGGCAGAGCATGGGAGCACCCAGGAGCGGAGCTGAGAAAGGTATGAATCACATGTGATAGGAGAGATGAACATGAGAAGGGCTGGATTCCCCATGGGGCTCCAGGTGTGGTTCCCAAGGTCACCACACAACTCCTGACAAAAACTCCTGCAAACACTGTAGGTTTTACACCTGATGGAGTGGCAGACTGGGTGAGGTTCATCTCTCAGCTGGGGAGGGTTGTGGGCATGTGGTGCTGCATGTCCTTCTCCCTTCTGATGCACTGGACAAGGATAAAACTCTCCTTCCTAGGAAGGAGAATTTAATTTCAGGCTACAGCTATCACATCTCCTGGAACTGTCAGTTCCTGGATGTTTGTTTTCAGCTTTTACTTCCTTATAGACAGGTTCTGCCTTTACTGGTTTCTAGTCACAGGATGCCAACACCAGGAGGAGTAAATTACAGAAGCTCTTGCTACAGTTCCTGTGATTTCCTGTGCCAGTATTTTCAAACTCCCCCAACAACCTGTCTTGATGCTTGAACCCCCTAACTTCCATTCACCACCCACTGCTCTCCATGAGTTCAACATTCCCCACATACAAAAAACTGAGGTAACATAGTCACTTCATTTGGGAGCCATCCCCAGATTGTATTTCACTACCAGCTCTTCCTCAGTGTGCAGTATCCTCACGTCTACTTTCCTTCATCATTCTCTTTCACCTCCCTGAGGCTCTTGCTCTTTTTAATTTCATTTTCCATATCGCTCGATTGATTGTTACTGATTCTCCCTTATTTCCTACCCTTCTTGTTCCCCAAAACAGAGCTTCATTCACATGTCGCTCCTTTCAAACATCCCTGCTCACTCCTAACACCCTGTTGCAGCAGCCATTAACCAGTCAGGACTGGAACTGTCACCTCCCCGCTAAATTTTCTTCCCTTGTTTGAGAGGTGCAAATTCCAAGCAGATTTTGCAACCTTTAGCATAAATTCCTGTTTGCAGCTCCAGTATTTCCCAGCTGTTCGGTATTTTGAAGCCTTTTCTCAGATCAGCAATTAGGTGGATCAGGTGATCCAGGAAATTCTGTCATCCCTTCAGCTGTGAGGCCACGGATCCATCTCCACAGCACACCCCTTGTCCCTCTCCCCAAGCTATGTCTGTAGCTGCCAGATTCAGGCTCTTACTTCTGCCCTGGGACTCCAGTCCCACCTGGCTGCTTCTGTCACACTTGTGCTGCAGGTCTTTGTGCCCAGGAGCTGTATGAATGGAAATGAGAGCAATGCAAAATCTCTTGTCCTCCTGAGGTCCGTTCCAACCTCATTTATCCCACAAATCTACTGGAAAGGGCACGGAGCAACATCACAAACAGGTCTGGTTCACTCAGATCCAAACTGGACCCAGCTTCAGGCACCAGCTTGCCAGGTTGCCCGCAGGTGTGGGCTTGACCACGAGCACAGGCTGGAATGAACATATTCCCCTTCCCTGGAACACCTCTCTGCAGGTGAACACTGTGACACCCTCCATTTGTTTCCATGTTGGCATGTCTCTCGCCAGGTACAGTGTCACTGAAACGCCTTCTACTTTGGAAGGGTGAACCCTTGGAGGAGAAATAAATCAGAGCTGAATGTTGTGTGCTGCAGAAGGGCTTTGATTCCCCCTGCGGGTTCCTGGGATTCCCACTCTTTGTCCAACTATCTTTGACTCCCTCTCCTGGCTAAAACACGGGTTACAGCCGAGAGAGACGGGCAGAAACCGCCGCGCCCTGGGGACAGTCCCGGGCAGGATGCTGAGGCGTCTGCGATCTAACTCTGCGTCCCTCGATCTGTGGGGTTAAACGTGACCTTTACCCCTCCCCAAAACTCCCCACCGAACCCTTTGTAATGCAGCAAACCCGGGAGTGACAGTCTGTTTTATATACAAGTTCCATGCAGACAGGTCAGGCATCGCCACCTGGCCTCCCGTGAAAACCAAACCAAACCCAAACTACCCCAAAATTCTCTTTTTATTAACATTTAGTCCTTCGGTTGCCGTTTCAATCCAGGATACAGCCAGGACATCTCTCGGGCCCCGCTTGCATCCAGCTGTGCTTGCCTGGACGCTGCTTTGAGGCTGCCCCAGCTCTGGTCCGGCGATCCCGCATGGGCTCAGGCTGGCAGCGAGAGGCTCCCGGGCCCGCAGATGGGGCTGAGCCCCGTTCTCGGCGGCCTTTCTCCTCCGCTCGGGTCGCCGCTGTCCCATGGGTACCGGCTTGGCCACAACGGGGGGACAAAGGCCCTGCTCTGGCTGAGAGAGGCCCTGGGATACATATATATTAAAATAAATAAATTTTTTAAATTATATCTATATATTTTAATACATATATATGAACTTTTTATATATGTGATTATATATTATATATTAATAGTATGTAATTTATATATTATATAGGTAAATATATTTGCTGTATGTTACATAATTACATATATTATACAGCAATATTATACATTACATGCGTACATCTATACATGTGTACGTGTATATAAATGTATATGTATACATACATATATGTATATATACATACACACATACACAGATATAGTAAAATTTATATTCTATTAATTACAGTATAGTATAATTGTATATTATTATATATATTATATATAACAATATATTCTATACATACAAAATGTATTATAGATATGTAAAATGTGTTTTATAAAATAGATGTATTATAAAATATATGTATTATTTTTATATACGTTTGTGCTTATATATATGTATACACGTATATGTGTATATATGTATGTG
>VWPU01012934.1:0-39903 GCA_013398955.1 Callaeas wilsoni | reverse complement strand
CGGCGGCGCGGGGGGTGCGGGGGCACCGGGGGTGCAGGGGGACGCGCAGAGACAGCGGCTCCAAGGATTCAGGCACTGGGGGCTGCAGCAGTCTGGGGATGCTGGTCCCAGGAGTGGGAGCACGCAGGGATGCAGCCACCGAGGGAATGGGGACTGGCTCTAGGGACACAGGCTATTAGGGATGCAGCTGTAGGGATGTGCAGGATTCTGGTTACAGGGATTCAGGGAGTACTGGCTCCGGGAATTCCGGCCCCTGGTGCTGCAGCCCTCGGGCTGCAGGGGTTGCTTTTCTCCCCGACTAAGTACATCTGGCATGCAGGGGACACGAGCTCCCAGCGAGGCAATGCCCAAGATGCAGGCAGCCAGGGAATGCCTCAGCGAGGATGTGAGGGTGTGCTGCGGCACCAGGGATGGGGGGAGACTGTTCCCAGGTTGGAGCGTCCCTTTACAACTCTTTAAGTGCTGGTGGAGAAACAGTTTGTTGTGAGCCTTGCTGCTTGCCTTTCTCCTCTTCAACCCATTTCGTGTTCCCCTAAGCCAATGCTGTCAGTTCTGGGAGCCCCAGGGGATCCAGTGCTCCGGCTCTCCCTCCTCCACTGCCCAGGTGCCGGCTGAGCTGCCCGCACGCAGGTCCCGGGTCCAGGCAGAGCCGGGGTGCAGGCAGAGCCCTGGCAGTGCTGCCCTGCCCTGCCCTGCCCTGCCCTGCCCTGCCCTGTGGCAGCGCCACGTGGAGCTGTGTGGGACACGTGTCACTGCTCCTGGCACAAGGAAAGCCCTGCCCTGTTTGGCAGATTTTGCCATCCGGTGCCCATGCATCCTCCAGCACCGCTCAGGCTGGACTCTGGAAATGGGACCAGAGCTGTCCTACACAGCCCCTCGGGTGTGTGTGTGCTTCCTCTGAGCAGCTTCATCCCTGGCAGTCCTAAAATGCACCTTGTTTTCCATCCTGGCATATTTTTTTCCTCCTGCCTGCTCCTGCTGCTTCCCTGTGCTCTCACCAGCACATTCTGCAGCCCGGTGTGCTGCTGCAGGGCCCTGGCAGCGTTGTGTGTTGCAGGGTGAAAGGAGAGAGAGTTTATTCCACCCTGCTCCTTCCCCAGATCCCCCAGCCTCAGCCACAGCTCCTGCTCCTGGCAGAGAGCGCATCCTTCTGTCGGCACTTGCAGGCTCCGCGCCTCTGGGATCTCCCCTCCTTTCTCCCCTGCCTTTGCCTTCTGAGCTCTCTGCTTTCTCTGGACTAGCCCCTGGTCCCCAGCTCTACCACTCATCTCTTCCCTGCAGATCAACCTGCCCCTGGTTTTCCTGTGGGGCTCCAAGAGAGCTGGAGAGGGACTTTGGATGAGGGCCTGGAGTGACAGTACAGAGAGGAATGGCTTGAAACTGAGAATAGGTTTAGATGTGATATCAAAAAGAAATTCTTCCTTGTGAGGGTGGTGAGGCCCTGGTACAGACTGCCCAGAGAAGCTGTGGCTGTCCCATCCTTGGAAGTGTTCAAGACTGGGTTGGACAGGGTTTGGAGCAACCTGGGGTAGTGGAAGGTGTCCCTGTCCACACCAAGGGGTTGGAATGAGATGTGCTTTAAAGGTCCTTTCCAACCCAAACCAATGACTCCATGATTCTGTGATTCCCCAGCACAGGGAGGGCCCCTCCAGGAGCGCTGTCCCAGCTCCAGCCTAAACATTCCAGGAAATCCCAGCCCTGGCAGAACAGAAGCACAGTTTTGGCAGCAGTGGAGGGAAGGACACTGGCAGTGTCTGCCCCAGGAGGACATCTCGGGAAAAGGGAGAAGGAGCCACTGGAGCCAGGAGGCTGCCCACAGACTGGGCTCCTGCCAGGGTGTCGCTGGCAGAGCTGTGCCAAGTGCATCCCAGGGCTTTTCCCAGCCCTTCTGGGCTGGGCACTGATGCTGTGCCTGGCACAGGCTGGGCAGGAATGCTGTGCCTCACCCGAATTGGTCAGGGATGCTGTGCCTGACCTGGGCTGGGCAGAGATGCTGTGCCTCACCCGAATTGGTCAGGGATGCTGTGCGTGCCCTGGGCTGGGCAGGGATGCTCTGCCTCACCCGAATTGGTCAGGGATGCTGTGCGTGCCCTGGGCTGGGCAGGGATGCTCTGCCTCACCCGAATTGGTCAGGGATGCTGTGCCTGACCTGGGCTGGGCAGGGATGCTGTGCCTTACCAGCCTGTGATGCAGTGTGCAAGGAGTCCCTGCTGCTCCATCCCTGACCTTGGGAGTCCCTCAGCCGTGTGACTGCCATGGCACGGCCCCCTGTGCCCCCCACCCGGCCCCAGGCAGGGGGAGGCCGTTGTGGCCGAGGCTGCTGGGCCCAGACTAAGCTCCATCCGCAGCACAACGCGTGAGGCCAGAGATTGGCTCCGGCTTTACGTCACCGAGGAGGAACGGCAGCATCAAGGGCTTTTTTTTTTTTTTTCCCCTTCATTTTAATTCTCTTGCAATCTCTGTCCAAAAATAACCCGAGCTCCCTCCCCCAGGAATGCTCTGCATCAGAGCCTTGGCTCCCTCACCCCCTGTGCATTAGCCTGGCAGCTGCTGAGCAAAGCCATTATCGATGTCACAGCATAACCTTGGTTAAAAGCACGTTTGGGGAGGGCAGCGTTGTTGCATTGTTTTGGGTGCGGAGGGGCAAGGACAGATGGGAGGCCCCAGGTTTCCACGGCCGGGCATTTCCCCGGGCAAGGGGTGGCCTGAGCATCCCCCTCCCTCGCCGCTGCCGGGGGCACCTGGGACTCTGCTGGCTTCAGGAAATGCTGTTTCAGCTGAAGTGTCCCGGTGGAGCTGCTGCTCGGCGAGGTGACAGTCACCATGCTGCCACCACGCTCTCAGCGCCGTGCTCAGGGTGTCCCTCAGGCACCCGGGGTCCCCCCGCAGGACCTTGCCCTGCCCACACCTGATGCTGGAGGGAAACCTCGTGGGGGCTCGATTCTGCCCCCACCGGAGCAGTTCAGCCCGGAGAGGCTCCCAGGGAGAAGGGGGAGACTTTTCCCAGCCCCGGGATGCCCCCAAGCTGTGCCTGCCTGCTCCGTGTGGGATGCAGCCAGTGTGGAGCCCTGTGGGGGCAGGTGAGGCAGCCCCCCTTATCCCCCCCAGTGTTCTCCCTGTGGTTTTGGGGAGCTGCCCTGCCCCAGCTCCCATAGGAGCTGCCAGGTGACAGCCGCAGGTTGTTGGGCAGCCGATGGGTGAGCAGGGCACAGGCAGGATGGGTCCCCCCAGAGCCTCTGCAGGTGGGGTTGGGCTGCCAGGGCTCCCCCAAACTTTCTGCATGTCCTCTGTGACATGGCCAAGGGTCTCCAGTGGGTTCCCAGTGCCTCGGGGCAGCACCCAGACCCCCACCCACTCTGTGAGACATCACTGGGCTGGGCTGGCACAGGAAGGGGCAATGCTGAGTTCGGAGGGTGGAGGGGGAGCCAGCGCTGGCTCCTGTGGGGCGACCCACAGAGGGGAGATGTCCCCAGGGCCGTGCCAGGTCACCTCATGTCCCAGCAGGGCTCAGATGCCTCCATCCCACGGGAGCAGGGGGCACTGTGGGGCTGCACCTGGGCAGGATCTGGCACTCGGAGCCAAGTCAGTGGCATTGGGCCACCATCCCACAGCGGGGCACGCGGCGTGCCCAGCCCTCACCCTGCCCTGCACCGCTGCAGCCTGCGGCCAGAGTCTCTGCAAAGTGATTTCAGACATTTAAAAATACAGAGCAATTGGTATCGAGGTTATACTGAACACTAGAGCTTCCCACGGAACTACTTTATCGTGTTCAAAAATATTTAATCCCAGCAATTTTCACATTGTTCTTATAAAAACAGACATGTATGAAGGGAAATGAAATGCTTCGTACATTTTTTTGGCACATTTTTTTTCTCTTTTTTTCTTTTTCCTCTTTTTTTTTTTTTTTAACCATTACAAATTACAAACACACATTCGTTGTTTTGAAAGGAAAACCCCCAAATCCCAGCTGTACACCGCAGAGCTGCACCAACCACCCCGAGCTCACCCAGCCTCCCGCGCTTGCGATTGTTCTACAAGGACTAAAGAAGGACACCAGCAGCCAAGGACGTGGCGGTGCCTTCGCTGCCCTCCCCAGGGGCTGGCTGGGGGGCTCGGGGACGGGGTGGCCCTTTGGGGTCCGTGTCCCCACCGCTGTGGGGCTCTGGCAGGGGTGATGCAGTGAAGGAGCGCAGGGGATGGCAAGGGTGGAACTTGGGGACGATTTCTGCCTGTTCTGCTCCCCACAGAGCTCCTGTGCTGAAGCCTCCACACATCCCACCTGCCTCTTCTTCCGGACACCTCCACCTTCACCCCCTGCCCGGCCGTGGGACGCAGCCAGGTGCGGACCCGGGAGGTGCGGGGCGGACTGCGCAGCACAGCTCGGCCGGGCCCCTCCTGCTGCAGGAGCCGGGGAGCCCAGCCCATCCTGCTTACCCTGAGATGCTGCCAGGGGGCAAAGGGTGACCTCCAGCCACGCCGGGTCGGGGTGTTCCTGGCAGGGTGACGGGAAGTGCTGCTGGAGAGGAACAACGGGCAGAGAGCAGAGAGGCACCGGCTGGGAGCTCTGCTCGCTCCAGGGCGGCTTCCAGGGCGGCTTCCAGGGCTCCCAGCTGCGCTGGGCCGGCGGCTGGGTGGCACTGGATGGTGCTTCTCCGCAGAGCATCACCCCGGAGTCGCGGCTCGCTGCCTCTCCACATCCAGAGCGAAGTGGGAAAAGAAAGCAGCACGTACCTCGTGTGTGCCAGGCTCGCCCTGCAGCGAGGACGATCCCTGCGCCGGTGCCCCCCGAGCCCCCTGGGGGAGGGTCCCACTTGGGGAGCCGGGAGCTGCGGGATGGGATCCTGTGGGGGACCCTGCGCTACCTCAGCTCCCAGCAATCAACCGCAGGCTCTTGCAATGGAGACATCTTTAATTTTTTAACAACATCAGAACCGCAAAAATCCCCCTGCGTCCGTGTGGGCAGTGCCGGGGGACGCTCCGCCATGGAGGGGGACACTCCGCCATGGAGGGGGACACAGCAGTGCCCCCGTGCCCCCCTGGCCTCACCAGGACCCAGCTCTGCCCCGGCTCCCACTGCTGCCTGTGCCCAGGGCTGGGCAGCACACCTATCGCAGTTTAAATAGAATAAATACAGTGAAGAAAACAGTAAAATCTTCAATAGAGAGGCAAAAGGAAAGACAACAGCAGGTCCGGGGGTCCAACCAAACTCCACGTGGTCTCTGGATTAGTTACTGAGGAAGTTCTATGAGAGCACATTAAGTTCGCTGCTGGAGACTCTCTTACCGCTGTCCTTATATCGAAACCTCATATTCTCGTGTTTCCTGCAAGCAAGGAAAAGCCAGTTGAGGGCAGCAGCCGCACTTCGGGATCATCTCCCTGTTCCCACGGCGAGAGAGATGCTGGTTGTTGTTTTGTTCCCAGGGGAGTGATACCCCGGCAGCCAGGACCCCGCAGCCCCCTGTGACTCTCAACCCACACGGACGGACCCGTGCCCCGTTGCTCAGCGCTCCTGCAGCAGCCTGGCTGGACTCATCCTGTGGCTGCCCACCCAGCCAAGCCCCTCAGGAGTGTCCGTAGCGAGGACAGGCACAGCAGGACTCACCCCTGTCTCATAAATCGGGTTGTCGAACTCCGTTTCTACCGTGATCTGGCTGTAGGGGTGGGAGTACATGAGGGGCAGGCGGAGGCTGGAGTAGTACCGACACCTGCGGGGAGGGGCGGAGTCACTGGGCTGCACGGACTGATTCCAAAACAGCCCCATCTCCCACATCCTCCCATCGCGGCTCCTCCCAGCACCCCGGGCACCCCAGAGCACTCCCAGAGCACTCCCAGAGCACTCCCAGCACCATGCCCGGGGCGTGTGGCCGGTAACGGGGATGCTGAGCCAGCCCTGGCCGTGCCCCCCAGCTCTGTGCCAGCCCCCTGCAGCCCCACCTGGTGAGATAGATGTACGCTCCTCCCAGCAGCAGGGAGATGATCAGCACCGGGATGAAGATGGCCAAGGCCATATTTCCCCCCTCGAGCGACGTCTCTGCAGCAGCTTCTGCTACTGAAAGGAAAGGACAAGATCTATTATGTTGGCATTTGCAGGCACCGAGTGATCTCCTGTCTGCCTCCCCCCCTCCTCCCAGGCTCCACCAGGATCCTGCGCATCCAGGAAACCCACGTCACTCACCTTCGAGAGCGTGTTCAAAGCTGTCTTGGTTCACTGGAAGAGAGATGGAGAGTTACTGGTCTGTAGCAGGGTTTGACTGGGTACTGGCAGCTGCTGCCTGCTGGGGAACCCAAACCTGGGATCTCCTGCCCTGTTTGGTCCCAAACCATGCTGCGAACTCCCAGTTTTTAATAAGCTCTTGGTGTCTGTCAGCACGTGGCCAGGACTGAGCAGGCTGGGTTGAGCAGAACCCAGATCCAGAGAAGCTCCGGGTCTCAGCTGAGTTCAGCTCCCAGCCAGGGCTGCAGCCAGATCGAGGTCCCCGGGCTGTCCCAGGTTGGGGACAGAGGTGCTGGCTGTCCCCTTGCCCCCCATTCCCCTCCGTGTTACCTTTGCAGATGGGCAGGGGGCCGCTCCAGTGGGATGGCTGGCCCAGGATGCATTTGATGGTCACCTCCCCCATGAGTTCAAAGCCTTCATAGCACATGAAGGTCAGGGACTCTCCTGGCAGGTAGAGGCGTTTATAAAGAATTTGGTACCCATTTTCTGGCAGTCCTGGGTTATCACAGGCCAGCGACTCTTCAGCTGAAAGGGAATGAAACACATCCAGGGTGAGCCCAGGGCTTGGGCTGCGGAGGGACAGAAGGAGCCTGGGAGCAGTGAGGAAGTACCCCAGCTCTCACCCCACCATGCCTGCAGGTAGCTCAAGGCTCTGCACCACCCCCACAGCTGAGCAAGGTCCTGGCTGCAGGAAAGGGCTGCCTGGGACCCCTAGAGAGGAGCTGAACTGCAGGGGAGCAGGAGAGATCACCCAGACTTACAGACGCAGTGCGGGAGCCGCGAGGTCCAGATGGGGGTCCCGGTCTCGCGGCTGTAGCAGGTGAGCAGGGAGCTGCCCTCCAGCACGAAGCCGGGGTTGCAGGTGTACTGGATGGTGGTGCCCACCAGCAGCACCGGGTCCGAGATGAGGCGGGTGGAGTGCTCCACCTCCCCCGGGTCCGTGCAGTACATAACTGGGGAGAGAGGATGGCTGAGCTGGGAGCCCCTCGGAGCAGGAGCCCCATGGAGCTGGGAGCACCTTGGAGCGGGACCGGCGCTGTTACAGGGTGTGGGACAGGGACAGCAGCACCTTCCTGCTGGGGCACTTACTCTTTTCACAGAAGGGAGGGTCGCTGCTCCAGCTGAGGTCCCACTGGCAGGTGAGGGTGTCACTGCCCACGATGTCATAGCCCGGGTCACACTGGTAGGTGATCTTGGCCCCTCTCACCAGCTCCGTGTGTGACGTGGTCTTCCAGCCGTTCTGGATCTCGGGCAGGTCGGAGCAGGAGTCGTTGCGGGACACCTCTGCAGCCAAGAGGGGTTCTGGCTGTCTCCCACCGAGCAGGACCCCATGGCACAGCCCTCCTCAGAGCCACCACAGCTGGACACACGGCTCTTCCCAAGGGCCTGTCCCTCCCCACAGCTCTTCAGCCCCATGCTCCACAAATGGCACAGCTGCTCTGCTGGGCACAGGGAAACGGCAGCAGCAGGGGGCAGGTGCTCTTTGAAGCCTCCCCAGTCCTGACCCTAGAGGCAGGCAGAGGGTCAGGCTGGTGAAAATGGGGCAGTGTCCATGCTGGGGTCAGGACAACCTGAGAACACCAGGCTCAGCTCTGGCTGCAGGTGCAGGAGAGCTGCCAGCGCCACGGTCACAGCACAGCTGGTTTGTTCAGGGGAGGGTTTGTTCCCTGCTTCCCCCAGGCTGGTTTGCTCAGGTGAGGGGTTGTGCCCTGCCCTCTCCAGCCCCGTGTGCTGCAGAGGGAGGCTGCTCTGCATTGCAGCTTGCTCTGTTTGTCGTAGCCAGGACTGTCAGCAGTGCAAGGAAAACATGCCTGGAAGGAACCTGGCAGGGGAAGCAGCGTGGAGGACAGGCAGCCAGAGGCCACAGGCAGCCGTGGGGATGGAATGCCCTTCCCAGTCCTTGTCCCTGCTGTGGGCACCCACACCCCCAGCCTGGCAGACACGTCTGCCCCGAAGGACAATGGAACAGATGTCTCCAGGTGCAGTCTGAGCTGCTCTGGAGCAAAGAGATGGCAGCTGGGAACATCCGTCTCAGAAGCCCACCCAGGGACTGGCTTCAGTGACCACCCCCGCCATCAGCTCATGCCTGACAGGGTATGGGTGGGGATCCTGCATCCCTGTTTCCAGCAGTTTCTTTCCCTCTAGGCCAGAACAGGGCTAACAGGGACCGAAAACACCTTGTTGCCAGCCTGAGGGAGGGGAGACATACAGGGACACCACAAAAGCGACTGACCCAGAGACCTGCAGCTGGGCTGGGGGTTCTGCAGGAGCTAGGTGGGCCGTGAAGGGGGTGCTGGTGCCACAGTGACTCTCCCTGCTTCCAGACCCAGCACCCGGACAGCCTGGGCTGGCCGTGTGTCACATCCTCACCCCAGCACCCCGCTCCCTGTACCTATGTAGTTCATGATGAATCCTTGCCCCTTCCCGAAGATGAGCCCGGCAGGGTCCGAGTGGAACTGGATTGTGAGGTCGGGGCTGGAGGAGTAGAGCTTCTGGGGGCCACTGCTGCCAACGTACTGGCCCAGGATGCGGGCGGAGAGCTCGTCCCCGTCGTAGATGGTGAGGATGTCGCTGTTGGTGATGTTCAGGCTGAGAGGAGAGTTTGGTTAGAGAGCAGCGTGTGCCGGGAGCCCAGGCAGGACACAGCAGTGCGGGGCTCAAGGGGCAGCCAGGTGACCTCCATTCGGGTCACCTCCCTCCGGGGAGTTCGAGGTCGGGCGGTGCCAGCGGCTCCCGGGACCCCGCGCTTGGAAGTGCCGGTCCCGGCTGTGCCGCGCTTGTCCCCGCGGCCACCAGAGCGCAGTGGCGGCCCGCGGATGGCAGGGACGGCCGGGGACACCGAGCAGGGACAGCTGCAGCCTCCGTCCACTCTGAGGATGCGGCTGCTCCGGAGCCGAAGGGGATGAGGGACCTCGCTCCTCTCCCCCCGCTCCAAGGCCAAGGGCAGGGGATGGATGCACACGCCGGGGCACACACGGCTCTGGTGCCGGGAGGGTTCTCTGGGTGCCCGGGGCTGCCAGCATGGGTGAACGATCACATCATCCCCAAGGGTGGGCACTGACACCCCTTCCCTGCTCGCTGTCCTGCCGTGTCCGCATCCCAGCAAGGCCCCCCAGGGCTGGGAGCACAGCCGGCACCAGTGCCCTGCTGCCGGGGGGCACAGGAGGGACTGGGGCAGGGACAACCCCTCTCCCCTTCACCAGGGGGAAGAGGGCCAGAGGAGAGCACCAGGATGCTCCCAGCCGCACAGAAGATGCCTGAGCTGATCCCCAAATGTTTTATTAGGAATGTTCTTGGAGGGAGCCCAGCTAATCCCCATGGCAAGCTGACATTTGTAGTAAATCTCTGCTTTCTGTCAAACACGATTTTCTCAGTGACATTTATGCCTGATGACTTCAAATCACTTGGCCTCCAGTTCTGCTCAGCCCAAGCACCCACAGAGCTGGGAGAGGTGTGCTGGGAGCGCCGACTTGGGATTTTATGGGGAGCTTTAAAATCTTTATGACTCTAAGCCTCCACTTGAAACACGTCCTCCTCTTGAAAACCCAAAATAGCATCAAAGGAGGCTCCCGCAGCAGCAGCAGCATTACCATGCCAAGAGCTCCCAGCCTGGCATTGGATCCCATTCCCCTCTGACCCCGGCATGTTCAGCCTGCACTTGCTGGGTGGCTCTGCTCCCTTAGTGCCTGTATTTCACATTCAGCCCAACGATTGAGCTGTTTCCATCCCATGGATGCCTCCAGGCTCTCCTAACCCCACATGACCCAGCTCCTGACGTGCTGGGTGTCACCCCAGTAGCACACAGCCACGTGTTGCTGTGGCACCGCTCCCTGTGGAGAATTCCAGAGCTATTGGAGCAGTAATTAACTGCTGCATGGATGGTGTAATGGTGCTTTGAACTCAGGGAGCACCGCTCAGTCCCGCCCAGGGTGCCAAGTGCATCAAAGGGGATGATGGAAGCTCCGAGGGGGAGAACAGGACATGGCAAGACTCTTCCCTGTGAGGGGGGTGAGGCCCTGGCACAGGGTGCCCAGAGAAGCTGTGGCTGCCCCTGGATCCCCGAAAGTGTCCAAGGCCAGGCTGGATGGGGCTTGGAGCAATCTGGGATAGTGGAAGGTGTCCCTGCACATGGCAGGTGGTGGCACTGGATGGGCTTTAAGGTCCCTCCAACCAAACTGTTCTGGTTTTACGGCACAGATCCCTGGGGTAAGGGGAGCAGGATACTGCAGCAAAGGGGGGCGAGCACCGCTGAGGCAGAGACAGACACTGAGGTCCTGGGCTACTCACAGCTGGATGTCCAGGAAGAGACGCTTCTCCTCACCCACGTGGATCCTCCAGATGCAATCCTCCCCCTCCGTGTAGGGCTCTGGCCAGTTGGGGGACAGGATCACCCCGGCCACAGCGGTCAGCTCCCCCCCGCACGTGGCTGTGGAGGCAAGGGGTGGGCAGGGCTCAGCGGGGGCCCAGGGGTGCTCACCCCGCACCCAGCATCGCCCGCAGGCAGGACGGACCTCGGCACAGCGGCTCCGTGTCGTTCCAGTAAGGGTCCCGCATGTTGATGCACTCGATGATGGCGGGGCCCTGCTCCAGGGAGTGCCCGGGGTCACAGGTGAACTCCACGGTGGTGCCCAGGTTGTAGGTGGGGTCGGAGGTGGTGAAGTTCCCGTTCTGGATGTAGGGCTCGTAGCAGTGGCCCCGCTCGAAGGCTGGAAGAGAGCCCCGTTAGCTGTAGGGACACGGAGCTTCTCCCTGCTCCCTGAGCTTCCCTGGGTGAGCCCCAGGCCCTGCTGCTGTCCCCATGAGAACCTGACCCCTGCATCCCCACCTGCATGGATGGCCTTTTCCACGGAGTGTTTTACAGGCAATTAGGATTAACAACAATTTATCTGTTCTGAGCTGTGCAGGCCTAACCAAACCCCGCTCCCATGGTGGATCAGCTCTAGGGACGTGCTCAAGGCGCTGCAGGGCGCTGTGTTTCCCAAGCTGGGGGTGCCAAGACATCCACTCTGGGACTGTGTTACTGAGCCTGCTCAGGGCCGTGGGACTCCCGTGGGAATGATCCTGCAGTGGGATCCACTTAAATGACAACGGGAGCTACAGAGGGGCACTGGGACTGCCCGTGCTGGGGACAGCCGGGACCCTTCCTGCAGCCACGTGTCTGCAGCTGCCCCCTGGGGCTGGGTGTCCTGGCTGAGCTGGGCACTGCCCTCGTGTCCCACCGCGGGGACACAGCACCTTCGAAGCGGATGTTGAAGGCCGTGGCGGCCGCGGGCTCCTCGGCGAGGAAGTCGATCCTGATGGAGGAGCCGTCGCTGATGACGCCCTCGAAGGGGACGCTGTCGGCGCGCAGGGAGTCGTAGAGCACGGCCGAGCGGTTGGTGTCCCCGCTGTACACCACCATCCTGCAGGGCAACGTGCAATGTCACACGGGACAGCATCCCTGAGCCCCACCCGGACACAAGGAGGGCGAGGTGGAGCAGCTGGGAGCAGCTGGGAGCTTCTGAATTTTGGTATATTCTGCGCCCTTCTCTCCAAGACAGACATGGAGGGGCTGGAGCGTGTCCAGAGAAGGGAATGGAGCTGGAGGAGAGTCTGGAGGAACAGCAACAGCTGAGGGAGCTGAGTGGGCTCAGCCTGGAGAAAAAAAGGCTCAGGAGGGACCTTGTGGCTCTGCACAAGTCCCTGACAGGAGGGGGCAGCCAGGGGGGTCGGGCTCTGCTCCCAGGGAACAAAGGACAGGATGAGAGGAAACAGCTTGTGTCAGGGAAGGTTTAGACTGCATATCAGGGAAAAATTCTTCCCCAAAAGGGCCGACAAGCATTGAAACAGGCTGCCAGCGGCAGTGGTGGAGTCCCCATCCCTGGAGGGCTTTAACAGCCATGTAAATGTGGCATTTGAAGACACGGTTTAGTGGTGGCCTTGGCAGTGCTGGGGGACAGTTAATTCAATTACCTTAGAGGGCTTTTCCAACCCAAATAGTTCCATTTTTCTATATTTAGTGCCCAGCAAAAGGTGCTGCTCCTCACTCCATGCTGAACAAGCCCCCTGGAAGCTCTCTGCAGTCCCAGGACTGTGGGGAAACGGGCTCTCTGCAAACCTTACAGACAACAGCAGCTCCTGGAGCCTCACCTGTCCTTCTCGGTCAGCAGGAGCTTCTCGAAGTGCAGGTGCAGCTTCTGGCCCGGGGGGGCCCCGATGGCCCACACGCAGTACATGCTGCCGGACTGGTTCCCGCTGTAGCTGGGGGACAGCACGCGGCCGATGGTGGCATTGTGGATTGTCCCTCCGCAGGGAGCTGCAACACAGAGCACGGCCCCGCTGGGATGGGCACGGGGACAGCGGCGTTTGTGCCCCCCCAGCCCGGGGCTGAGCCCCTCTGCCCGGCTCTCCTCAGAGTCCCCAGTGCACAAACCTCTTGCCTGGCTCTGCTTGCTGTCTGTACACATTTATACTCACAAATACCTATTTATACTCACACACACACATAAAACCTTAATTTCCTTTCCCTTTGCTGCCTAATGAGGTGACAGCTTTGCTGTCACTGCCTGACCACCTGTGGCACCTCAGGTTGTACTCTGTGCAGGGCTGGGCATCGCTCTCACCCCCTCCCAGGACCACATCCATCTCAAGGGGCAAAGAAAGGGACTCGTGTTTTCCTCAGGGGAGCCCAGTTTTCCCCCACTGGGTCTGGGACGTGCAGGTACCTGAGCAGATGGGCTCGGGGCTGCTCCAGTGCGGCCGGGACGCGTTGATGCAGGTCAGCATGCGGGGGCCCTGCAGCTCGTAGCCCAGGTGACAGTGGAAGTGAGCAATGCCACCCGAGTGCAGATCCATCACCGTCACGTCTCCGAAGTCAGGTCTCCGTGGGAAGTTGCAGCTCAGCATAAACACTGGAACAGGCACACATTGGGAGCTCGGGGCTCAGCTGCTCCCAGCCACTCCGTGGGGACGTGCTGGATGTGCCCACGTGTCACACAGACCAGCGGCAGAGCACCACCAGCCCCCCCACTTCTGCTGCTTCCCCACCTGTTACTGCTCTTGCCCAGACCCAGTTTCTATTTTAAAAATAATTTGCTGGAACTCATTTATTTTTTACAGCTCTTCGAGGTAAAAAATAGGCTGGCAGTGTGAGTGTGTGCAGGAGGAGCTGCTGCATGGGGACAGAAACGGGGCAAGGCGGGTGTGAGAGGCACAGCCAGCACTGGGGTTGGGGACAACAGGGCACATTGAACCCTCTACCCTGGGCACAACACCTCAACCTGCCCCAGCTGGTGCTCTGGGCACGGGCAGGTGGTGAAGCAGGAGCCTGGCTGGTGTGTGGGGGCACAGCTCACTGTCCTCCCACCCTGCAGCCAAGTGGGGCTGACCCCAAACCCCCCTACCCATGTCGGGGACACACCCACCCTGGTAGTGCAGCTGGAAGGTCCCCACCACGTCGTCCTGGAAGGTGCGGAAGTAGACGGAGATGGTGTTGGTGGGGCTGCGGATCACCTGGCCCTCCACCAGCAGCGTCTGGTTGGCCAAGACCACCAGGGCATCGCTGTCCACGCCACGGATGGACAGCACCTCCCCGTCCGACAGGTTCACGCTCTTCACCTGCGGGGAGCAGAGACCCGTGAGCTGTGGGGGCAGAGCGGGGCCCTGCTGGTCACATCCCAGCCCTGTCACACAGACCCACAGAGCACCGCCCCAGCACAGTGCTGCAGCCAAACCAGGGCACTCCTCAGGGCTCGGTGCTCACCACCCACCCCGTGCACCGGGAATCCTCCCCGGGATCCCTCGCCCCACCGGGAAATGGATGGGGAGACACACAGCAAGTGCATCTAATGAGTAGTTCCAAAAGGCTTTAATTATTATTTGGAAATAACTGAGCAGTAACCTCACATTTACATTTCACGTCCATTTAGCTTAATAAATGGGCTCATATTTCAGCAGAAAGATGCTCATCAGACCGTTTGTTTCCCTGAGTGTGCGAGGCCCGGGGCGCTATATTTAGCACCAGCCCAGCCGTGATTGGGAGCGCTCCCGACGATGTTGTGACTGGAGGGATTTGTGGCTGTTGCCACCACCGTGCCCACCTCCCCCTGGCACACAGGGCTGGGATATGCCCGGCTCCAAGGGCACTGCATGGAGCCAGCCCCAGCCCTCGGCATCCTGAGCCTGCTCCTGAAGGAAAATCCCTGGAAAGCCTGTTCCTCGCTGCAAGGCTGGATTAACATCCCCAGGCTGGTTCAGAGCGTGCCTGGGTTCACCCCAGCCTGTGTTTCAATCCAAGAGGAGCCGATTTTGCCTTATTTTGCAGCAGGGTGCTGGGTCCTGGCAGGGAAAAGCATTGTCAGGAACACAGCCCACGTGCAACCCTGGCCCCCAACCTGCCCTGGGTCATTTCTTCTTTTCCAGATATTGTCCCAAAAATGTGCCTCTCCAGCATGGACAGCACACATGGCTGGTGGGATAGCTCAGGTCTAACTACTAATAAATGGGATGGATTAAGTGTCATTTGGGTGAATTATTTGGAGTCCAGGGATCTAAGCGGGCTCCATACACCAACAACAATCTTCCCCAGCTCCCACTGGGACGGAGCTTTGCTTCCCCAGCTGGGTCTGGATCCCTGCAAAGATTTTTCCAAGGTGTTTCTAACAGATTTTGTTCTGCAATCCCTTCAAGCCAAACCTGGTCCCCAGCTGGCTCCCTCCAGTGATGGTGGCATCACGCACATGACACAGAGCCAAATCACTCCGGGAAACTGGGAAGGGGATTCAGGGGAGCAGCTGGAGCAGGCAGAGCTCTGCGGAAGGCAGGAAGCTGGGGTTCAGTGCTGGGTGTCACGGGACACACACACACACTCGGCTCCGCCGTCAGCCTCCCCTCGGTAAAGCCAGGGGAGCAGGGTGTCACTGCAACTGCCATTCCCCGTGCCAGCACCAGGCTGGCATTGCCAGAGGAGCCCGGAGTAACCAGCGAGTGCAGACGCTGCCGTGGCCCCGCGCCAGGGACCGTCAGCCCTGCGAGAGGGACCATATGTGCGAGCTCCTGCCAGGGGCTGGGAGCACGAGCTCTGACTTCAATCACAGCCCGCACCGACAGCAGCTCCTCCAGAGCCTTGGGAAGGCAGGAGGGATCCTCGAGTCAGGCTGCCAGCCTCGCTCACCCACTGGAAAACCTCTTTAGGAAAGTTCTATTTCCTGCCAAGAAGATTCAAGAATTTTAAAAATAAATATAATTTCACGAAGCATTCGGAGAGCTGGCAGCTCCCAGGGCTGCCATGGCACAGGCAGGGACACAGCTCTCCCTGGAATGCTCTGAGGGGTGCAGGGGTGGGCAGTGAGCTGAGCAGGGACCCCGAGCTCTCACACAGCCCAGGGCAGCTCCCAGCCTTTCCCAGGACCTGACAGCCTTTCCCAAAGCCTGATATCCAGGCTTTGTGTCCACTCCTCTCCAAAGGCAGATTTCCCTGCAGTGGGTGAGGGTCTGGCTCCAAAGGAAGTGGAGGGTCCCTGTGTCCTCCTGCATGGCTCCCAGCGCCTGCAGGACCAGTTTTGGGCAGGGCTGGAATGCCACAGGCGTTCCTGCCACCGCCAGGCTGTCCCACAGTCCCTGCAGCGAGAGGTGACTGCCCATGCAGGGGTCCTGTCCCAGGGGCTTCTCCTTTAATGAGATTCCCAGGGTAAGAGGCAGCACTTCCCCACTACGGGAGCTGAGAATCAAATCCAAACCTCTCCGATGGGACCCCATTCCCCACACCCCGGGTTATCCAGCGCCTTCCCTTTGCAATTCACCTCCGAGCCGGAGCCTGCGGTGCTGCAGCACAGGGCACTGCCAGCTGCAGATGAGGCCGTGCTCCACCAGCACAGACCTGCTGTTGTGATTTAATTTGTCTGAAACGCTCCGAAGCGTCAGCAAAGCAAAATGCAAAGCTTGGGGGGTGGAGAGGCCAATTTTATGCTCCATTAAAACCTCAGCTCGCAACGGAGTGAGGTCAGGAGTGGTGTCACCTGATGGATTATGGACAGAGGCGAATTTACAGCAGAGCAGCCTGTCTTTAGCACCCTGTGGATCTGAGGAGACAGTTACTGTGTCCAGTTACTTTTCCACCGCCCTGGAAAAGCGACTGAGCTGCTCGGACACCTCAGTGCTCGACATGCACCACTGCTGCTCCCGGGGCAACCTCCCCACCAGGGCTGGCAGCCGCGGTGGCCTTGTGCCCTGGGGTCCGGCCCCTGCCTGCTCCCACCAGGGGACAGCAGGGACAACCCCGCTGGGACTCCTGCTCCTTTTAACGCGCGGTTTTAATTAAGCAAATTCAAACCGAAGGGATTTTAATTGGATGCAAAAGGTGACATGGAGAAAATGCAAGAAGAAAGGATTGCGGGGAGCATGGAGACCCTGGGCTGGTTTGACCTCGAGAGCATTTGGAAAGTGCAGAGGCCCCTGCCCTGCTCACAGCCTCACCAGGCTGAGGGATGCTCGTTTTGGGGAGAGCTGGTGGTGCAGATCATCCTGAGTGAGAACCCCTGATCTGATGGGTGGGTGTTTTCTAGGCTCCTGCACCAGCCAGAGAGGGAACCTGGGCTGCCCTCCTGGGCTTCCTGCGCCCTCAGGGCCACCCAACCCCCTCCCAGCAAATGGGGGTGCAGAGGGCAGGGGGCTGGTGGCCCCTTCTCCTCAAGAGCCTTTTTAACGACGCACTGCCAGTGCCTCTTGGTTAAATTGATTGCGTGACATTTAAAGAGTTTGATCATCGCTGACATTCAGGATGTTCCAGCTCCCTCATAGAGTTCATTTATTACAAGGCCTCAGAAAAATCTATTTTTTCCCTGCAAAGGGGTATTTTATCAAGTGAAGGTGCCCAGGGCAGAGGTGCCCGAGGCTTTGGGCGCTTGGCATCATTTTCTGCAGTGACCAGGGGGGTCTGGCTGCGGGGATCCCCCGCAAGGCACGGCTCACCTGGAGCTCGACGCCGTAGCCGGTGTAGACAGTGACGTTGTAGGTGCACTGCAGGTACCCGTGCAGGGGTAGCGGCGGGTAATCCGTGGAGTCGATGTAGCCCTCGGGGTCATGGAAGCTCATGCTGCAGAGCACTGGGGGGACAGAGAGTAGGGTCACACCAAGGCACATTCACCTGGCACTTCCCTCCCAAAACCCAGCACTCTGGTCCCTGCTCCATCGGTGATCCCACAGAATCACGGAATCACAGGATCCCAGAGTGGTTTGGGTTGGAAAGGAACATCCACCTTTTTTTGTCCCACCCCCCACCATGGGTGAGGATGCCTTCCACTATGCCAGGTTGCTCCAAGCCCCATCCAACCTGGCCTTGGACACTTCAGGGATCCAGGGGCAGCCACAGCTTCTCTGGGCAGCCTGTGCCAGGGCCTCACCACCCTCACAGGAGAAATTTCTTCCCAATATCTCATCTATCCCTGCCCTCTGGCAGTGGAAAGCCATTCCCCCTTGTGCTGTCACTCCAGGCCCTTGTCCTGAGTCCCTCTCCAGCTGTCTTGAAGCCCCTTTAGGAACTGGAAGGGGCCCTGAGCGCTCCCTGGATCCTTCTCCCAGATCTCCCAGCCTTTCCTCATCGGAGAAATGTTTCATCCCTCCAATCACAAAGCGCATGAAGAGCAGGAGATTTTAGACAGCCCCCAAACCCGGCTGGTGGCCTGATTTTGGGGGGAGCTGCCTAAACACAGGCGTGCTCCCCACCAGTGCCGTAGCCCCGTGCCCGTGCTCAGCTCACCCGGGGTGGGCTCTGTGGTTGTGACGGTGGTGGTGATGATGGTGGACGTGGTGGTTTCCTGGCTCTCCTCTGACGCAGAGCCGTGCGCGTCCCTCTCCGCGCTGTTTGTTGGGATAACGGCAGCGCTGGCGGGAGCCGCGGTCAGAGCCTCTCCGGCATCCCCCGTGCTGCCAGGGAAGGGCTGGGGGAGGGCTGGGGGCAGAGTGGAAGGGGAGATCTGCAGCGTGGGGCGGCTGGTGGTGGCCTGGTCCCCCCAGGGCAGGCCGGGGGAGCTCCGCTCCGTGTCCTCCGCTGGCACCCGCAGCCCTGGGGCGGCCGTGGGGAGCCTGGAGCTCCGTGGGCTGGCTGGGGATGCAGTCCCGGGGGGCCCTGCCAGGGTGGGCTTCAGCCTTGGGTGCTTCCTTCCCATATTCACTTGCTTTAGAGTCGGTGGCTTCTTCTTAACAGGGGAAGTTTGTTTGGCATCAGGTCTGGGGGCAGCAGTGGCCGTAGGCAGGAGCGGCGTGGTCCCCTCTGCCGGCGCGGCACCGTCCTCCGGGGCGGGCAGCAGGTTGAGGGCAGTGCCCTGCCCGAGCTCCCCGGCTCCAGGGTCTGAAGCCACGGCATGCCCAAAATCCTCAGCTCCACCCGTCAAACCCGCGCCGTGCCCGAGCTCCACAGCTCCACGGCCCGTCTTCTCCATCGGCTCATCCGCAGCCAGAGGGTCTGGGCTGGCCGGCACCAGCGCTGCCCCCGATCCGCTGTCTGCAAAAAACAGGGAAAAGTGGGACTTGGGCAAAGCTGGGCATGGAATTAGAGCTGTGCTGCTGGCGTGAAATCAGCCCCCTGGGAAGCTGTGGCTGCAGGAACACCCACCACTTCCCAAACAAGGAACAAGCCACCCCCACAGCACAACACACCCGCCTTGGCAGAGCCCCCTCAGGTACCGTCGTGTTGGGCAAAGCCAACCCAACATTTGTTGGGAACAGGGATGGGCAGGAAAGAGCGAGTGACCAAAGCCGCCCTGCACCTCTCTGGCCAGGGGGTGATTGCATAAATACAGATTTATCCAGCACCATAGGGTGACCGGGCTGTGATCCATGGGCTGGAATTCGCCTTGAGCTCTGTGAGATGCCACAAGGAGCTCCAAGAGCCCGAGAGTCAACGCTTTCCATGGAAACAGCAGTTGCCAGGGAAAGCGCTTAATGCACGGTACTTAAAGATCATAATTCCAGCCCCCTCAACTCCCCTGGGAGGGTGTGGAACCCCCAGATTGCAGGGTCCCTGTCCCTGTGTGGACATGGGGGGTCTGCAAGCCCCCGGCCCCACTGCTGGCCTGGGGCTGCCCAGGCTCGTGCTCCCCTTTGTGGCTGCACGCGAAGGCACCGACTGACCCCTAAAGCAGCTCGAGCTGCCGTGACGTGCCCGTGGTGGCAGCCAGGATGGGTGTCCCCCACTGTACCAGCTCTCCATGGGATGGGGGCTGGAGCAGCAGCCAGGGTTTCCTTCCCAGGCAGACTCCAGGCAAACCTCGGCTCACCTCGGTAGTACGGGTGCTTTAAACGAAAGCACAACTCTTGGGTTATGTTTAACTTGATGTTTTCTGTTTCAAATTCTGCTAATTAAGACAGGACTGGAATGCAAAGGGGGCAAAAAAGGAGCTTTTGGATGTGAGTCCTGAAGCACATGGATCCTTCTGGGTGACACTGCTGGGTGACACTGCCCAGGGGGCCGAGGGGTGGCACAAGCAGCCTGTGCAGAGGGACTGAGCAGAGCTGAAAGCTGACTTTGCTCCATCTTCTGGAAAATAGAAGCAGTTTCCGGCAAGAACTAAAGATAAGGAACACTACAGGGAGAGGCAAAGCCTGGTAAATTAGCCTGAAGGATGGACCTGCCAAAACTCTGGAAGTCGCTGCACTGCTCCTCGGTCTCGGAGTGTCCTTGGACACTCTCCTGGTGCCTGGGCTGGTCCTTTGCCCCTGGGACAGCCGGGGACAGAGCTGTGCCTGCCCCAAGCCACTGCACCCTGCTGCCACCACCCTGCTGCAGCCACCAGCAAACCTGTCCCGGCCCCCGAGGGCTTCCTGGCCTCTCCTGCTGTTTCCCACAAGTTAAAACATTAATTCCTTAATTAGCAAGGGGTTCAGCAAATCCATCACCGATTCCCTGAGCACATTAGGAGACATTTCACACACATCATCTGCAACCATCAACTTGTGTCGGCTCCGAATAATCTCCCCCCAGGAAAGCTGGGTGCCTCGGTGTTCCCACACTTCTGGGGGGGCTGATCAGGAGTTTCCACACCCTCTCTTTGTTTCTCAGTGTCTGTGCTTTGCTCTCCATCCCACCCTGGCCTGATCCTGGCCCTCCATGGGCACCCTGCCATGGGCTGATGGGGGGAAATGTCCCCAAGGCCATGCCAGTGGGAGCTCTCCTTCCCCTAGAAATTTTGCAGGGCTCTTGTGGGCTCTTCTCTTCCTCTCCCGTCCCAAGCCCAGGATGAGCAGTGGGTGGTTGCTCTCCCATGGCCCAGGGGACAGTTTTTGTGCTCTGCAGCAAAAGGTTTTGTCCGCGACAGGAGAAGATGGGGCTCTCAGACAGAGGGAAGGAAGCACAGCCCTGGGAGGGGAGGGAGGGCTCACTGGCCAGTAGGACACGGTGGGACATGCTGGGAGATGCTGGGACACCGGATCACAGCGGGACAGCCAAGGATCCTGAGTCCTTAAAGCTGACATGTTCCCAAACACACCAACCCAGGATCCCCGGGTTATTTGTCATGTGAACCCTAATTCTTAATGGATTGTGCCTTTAAACCATATTTTATGCTTTCAGAAAGCTGACTAATTCCTTATTAGATCCTTTGCCAGGATGCATTTACTCGATTCTGTCCTTAACAAAGCATGAAATAAAACACTCTGTAAAGCGATTCCTTAATGAGACACTAAACATGCTGCAGTTTGTAAAGGGCAAATGCGCATTCCAGAGAAGCGGAGAGGGCGGAACACAGCCAGGCTGGGGCAGGGGAGGGGGAGCCACAGGGCCCTGGCATCCGGGATCAATAAGGGCTTATTCTGTGTTATCAGAAAGAGAATTGATTGTTAATCTCAGCTCCAAATTGATCACCACCCCCAAACCCGAGCTGTGCTCCAGCACCTCCCTGGGCTGCCAGACCCTGTTCCCTCCCCATGGACCTCGGTGCTGCCCCACAGGCCCCTGCCCACTCATTCCTGCCTGGAGCCCATCTTGGGAAGCAGAACTGAGTATCTCCGTCCTTAAGGAAGGATTGCAGTGGGTTTCCACATTTGCAGGGCCAGGGTGGGATTTGGTAAGGTCCTTTCCACACTGATCTGAATCCCTACAGCTGTCCTGGCACCTGCAAGGCCCATGGGGTGATCATGGCCCCATAGGAGGCTGGGCTGGGGCCAGGGCCAGCAGAGCAGGACTCTCCCCAGCTGCTGAAACCCATCCTGCTCTGCACAAGTGATCAATCTGGAGCTGCTGGAAGAGAAACGGTCACGTTTGACCTTGATCTAATCTGCTAAAGCAGCTCTGGAGGAAATAAACGCTATTGAGATGCACAAAGGGTTTATCTTGTATCTCCATCAGAAGCTCTCCTCCTCGGGCAGTTCGCCACTGGAAAGCCTTCTCCAAATCCACGGAAACCTCCGCGGTGGCCCTGCAGCCACGGAAAGCTCCGTGGTGGCCCTGCAGCCCTCGCTACTCCCGAGCGTGGCACCGTGGGCTCTGTGCCCTGCACGGCAGCGTGGGCACGGCAGCTGCTCCTGCAGGACGGGGCCAGGCGGGGCCGGGACAGTCTGGAGCACAAAGTGACCTTAACGCAGAACGACAGCTCGTCTTCAGGTCTATTCTGGGCTGTGCCTGGATACCGGGTGTGTGCAAACACCGCGCAGGAAGCTGGGCTCCGGGGAGGACGGCTCCAACCAGCCTCAGCCCCCGCGGTTTATACTTAGCCAAGGCGGAAGCGCCAGTGCCGAGCCTGGGCTGTGTGTGGGAGCTGCCAGCGGGACACAGCCCCGTCCCAGGGCTGGGGTGGTGGCACCAGGCTCTGGAGGGGCAGCAGGACAGGAGGGGTGGCAGGGCAGGGGCTCGCGGAGCATCTCCTCTCACCCAGATGCGGCACTGGGTGTTTGCAGGGCACCAAGCACCCGCCCACCTGAGCAGCACCGGCACGGAGGCACCAAAATCATCCTCTCCAGCCCCAAAGCTTCATCCCCATTCAAGAGGGTCCCCGGGACCCCCAGACAAGCCCGTGTCCTGTGGGCAACACGTGGCCAACACGTGTGTGCTGTTCCAGAGGTGCCGTGGCACCGGGAGAACCTGATTGCTGAGATACCTCAGCCAGAGGGGCTTAGAGGAATTAGAGAGCTGCAAATGCCTGATAAAAGGATGCTGGAATAATCACAAAGGCCTCATTTTTGCTGCTGTGCTCCTGAAAGAGCTAAAGCAGGAGTAGCTGTATCCTGGCTCCCATTACTAATGCCGATGGTATCGCCGTGAGCACTCGCTCCAGGGAGGGCAGCTGGATTGCTCCAGCTCAGGAATCACTGTCCGGAAGGGTTTAGGATCTGACTGTAGCAGAAATGAATAAAGCTGATCCAGGTCCTATTAATGGTGGTGTTCAGCTCTGCCTGTGTGATGGGCTCAGGAGGATTCATGGGTGCTGGGCTGGGCTAATCCTGCCCAGAGCTGCTGCCGGCATCTCATCCAAGCCCTCATGGAGAGCTGGGACTGATCCTGCACTGCCCAGCCCCCTCTGCACGCAGGCAGAGCCCCTGGAGTTCCCCATCCCCACACGGTGGATGCAGGAGGGTTGGCAGGAGCTGCTGTGCGCCTCTGTGCAGGAACAACATCACTCGTGCTGGGGATGAGTTCATCCAGGGCTGATCCAGAGCTTGGATGAAGCAGGGATGTCGAGGCCAGGTCCTGGTGCAACCCTGCATCACCAGGGGCTGGGAGGTGAGAGGGGGCACCCTGGGCACCTCCTGCTCTCCCACCTCTTCCCACATGGACTTCCAGCACGCGAAATACACATTTCACCCTTAGGGAGGAAAACAGAGGGTTTTCGTGGGAAGGGGGGTCTCAGAAAAAGCAGGTTGTGTCCATCAAAACACTTAGCCGTGATTGGTTTGGTTTCAGATTGTAAAAGATTTTGGCCTTGAATCTTGGAGAGCAGAAAAACTTTAATTGAAGCAATCTTTCATTTTCCAAATGTCCCTGCAGGCGGATGCAGCCTCGAAGGCCGCCTGCCTCCAAGCAGGAGATGTGAATCCCAGGTTTTCCTGCAGTTACATTTTGAGCAGATTAAGTTTTTCCAACAGGAAAGAAAAAAAAAAAGTTTTCCTCAAGAGCATCCTGTCAGCTCCCCCTCTAAGCAAATAAAAGCGTAGCAATCCGATCTGGGTGAGTCATCCCCGTGGGAGCTCCGGGAAGCGCAGCCGGAGCAGGGGCTGCCCGCGGCACCGGGAGTTTCGGAGCCGCTTTCCTGCCAAAGGTGAGACAGGGACGGGAGGGCTGGGGATGGATTTCAGCCGAGCATTCCCGTTGCTGTCGGAGAAAACAGAAAGCCGTTCTCCTCTCTGGCACAAGGGTGAAGGAGCGGTGGCTGTGCCTCGGTCCTGCCCAATGCGGGTGACAGTCTGGAAATGCTGGGAGTGTCCAGACTCCAGTCTGTCCTGTGCAGTGGGAAAACCTGGACCGTTCCAGAGCGTGGTTAATGAGAGATAATCCAGAAGAAAAAAGACGCCCAGCTTTTGCTCAGGAAGACAGTGCAGCAGAGGCCAAGAAAGTTTGGAGTGGTTTTCCTCCCATTCCAGGGGACACCGGGCCGTCCCTCCTGGGCTGTCCCTGTGTGCCACATCCTCTGCAGGGCAGGTGTGACCAACACCTCGTTGATTTGATGCTGCTCCGGACTCAGGCCGGGGTGCGGCTGGGTGCTGGGATTCCTGGGGCAGGAAGGGGTCAGGACGCTTTTCTTTCCATTCCTATGAATTTCCCAATGCCACAGAGACTCCTCTGGCCCTGGGGAGTTTCAGATCTGCTTTAAAATGCTGTTAAATTGCCCATGTGCAGGGGCTTATTTATGCTCATAGGACTGTGGTCTGAATATTTCATTTTAAAATTTACATCTGTGTCACTCGAGTTGCTCAAATAAGGTTGCCATGGAAACCCCTCATTACTGGGTGAGGATGCTGGCAGTGGTGCCCAGCCCGAGGAGCCGTGGCCGGGAAGGACCAGGCTCTGCTCCCACTGCCCACCCAGCTCCCTCGCCCAGCGGCAAACCCGCCTCTGCTGGGAAGCACAGAGACGAGAGAATCATGGAATCATCAAATCCTGGAATGGTTTGAGCTGGAAGGGACCTTAAACATCACCTCATCCAGCCCCTGTGCCCTGGGCAGGGACACCTTCCACTACAATGAGTCGCTCCAAGCCCTGTCCGACCCGGCCTTGGGCACTTCCAGGGATGGAAGGGAGGCTTTTCACCAGCTCCTGCTGCCTGAGCCAGGGGGCTCAGGGACCTGCTGTGCTGGCAGGGGACACGGGGCTGGGACACCAGATACCCACGCCCACACTTGGTCCCAGACGTGGGCTGAGACAAGGGGAAATCCCCCCGAAGTGACCATGAGCAAGGGGGTTCCTGGTTCTGGTGGGAGCAGAAGGTTCGGGCTCCACACAGGGACTGCTGCGAGTGGGGGCAATATTCCAACAGCACAACACTCCTGGAAACCTGCTTTAGAGGCAAATCAATCCTGTTTGTGCCTGACTGGAGAATCCACGCTGCCTGTGCCTGGCTCACTGGGCTCGAGAGCAAGGACACCACAAGGAATACGGGAATTACACTCGCAAGCCTCTCCTCCTCTCCCGGTGCTCGGGAGGAGCTGTAACTGCTCTAACGATCCACACAGCCCTGACAGATACTGGGAAATTACACACTTCTCCGAGCTAGGAGGAAAATGGATTTTCCTCCCCACTGCTGCTTCATGGAGCTGGAATCAATGAGACTTTGACTCCCAGGCATCTGTTCCGGCCACGCCAACTCCACACGGGCACCTGTGGCTTTGGGGACACGTGCCCATGGTGCCCTGGCTCCACAGCCTGTGTGTCCCCAGCCCTGGCACCCCTCGCTGCAGCATCACCCCGGCACAGCCCAAACCCCCAGGGATGAGCCCAGCTCACGCTGGGAATTGCCCAGCTCCTTCCCGAAGGGATGTGGGAGGAGCAGCAGCAGCAGCAGCTAACAGAGGAAGAGGAATTAAAGAGGCTCATCCAATCATGGAGGAATCTGGAGATTTGCAGCGTGGAAGTGATACAACCTGTCCCGTGATGACTGGTCCTGGCTGGATCCCACGGCATCCCCAGCTCATGGGGGCAGGAATTATCCTGATATTCCGGACTGGTAGGGACCAGGGAGCAGGGAAGCAAAGCTATTAGAGAGAGAGGAACTTTGATGCAGGTGATAAATTGAGTTTATCACCAGGTTTCATGATACCCAGTATAAGACAGGCGCATCCGTGTGTTGTCACAGGCAAACAGACCTGGCTGAAAGGAAGTAACAGAGTGGGTTCAAGGGGTAATCAGTTTTTTTGGAAGTTCATTAGGAAAGAACTTTCAAGCCCATCCAGTGCCAACCCCTGCCATGTGCAGGGACACCTTCCGCTATCCCAGGTTGCTCCAAGCCCCATCCAACCTGGCCTTGGACACTTCCAGGGATGGGGCAGACAGAGGGATGAAGGAGTGAAGGAATATCCCTCCCATACCTCTCCTGGGCTCCCCAGATGGGATGTTCACTCCTCAGCACCCACCTGGGGAGAGGAAATTGAGTGTTTTGGCAGCTTTTCAGGCTACAAATTGAAGAGGGGGAAGAGAAGCGCCTTCTGTCTTCACCAATCATCCAGCCCAGCCGTCTACATCAGGGCATAAAATTAAATGGGTTCCTAAAGAGAGAGTATATTTAGCTACAAAACCCCGTTCTAGTCAGCTCTCTGCAGCTAAAATAATTAATCTCCCATCACTGTTAAGATGCAGCGGAGCAGATCTGGAGAAGTGAGTGCTGGGATTAACTCTTTGGGAGCAGGTCAGCCCTGTGAGAGCAGCTCCTGCTCTGCTCCTGCTGCGATGCCATGGGAGATCCTGGGGGCTCCTGGGGCTCCTGCCTGGCTGGCTCTGCTCAGCTGTGTCCCTGCCGTGCCAGCGCCTCTCAGTGCCAGTGCTGCACGGGCCAAGGGCTTGGCAGGGGTGCTCCGCACTGGCACTGCCTCTGGGGTGATGGAGGGGACCCAGGAGGGATGCAGGAGCCCTGGCAGGGATGCAGGAGTGGCTTCAGCCAAGCTCCGTGCTCCTGGGGACACTGGGAAACACTTACTGGATACACAGCCCTAAAACATCTGGAGAGACAAAGTTCAGCCTGATTACAATAGCTGACTGTTTCTGGCCATAAATCACTGATGGGCTCACTCCCAGGGGTCACATCCGTGGAATATGTGACTATCCACAACCTCCTCTGTTGTTCCGCCTGTCTGCAGCGTGTTCACAGCTCGGTTTGATCTGATTTCCACTCCAGCACTGGAAATACGAGGTGACAAGGTGACGTTAGAGGCGCAGGTGAGCAGAGCAGCATCACAGCCCGGCTCTCCCCGGCCGGGGCAGCCGCAGGATTCGGCTCCTGCCTGAGCTCCTGGCGCAGCCCCTGCAGCAACTGGGGGAGAGCTGAGCTGCCTCTGCTGAATCTGTTTGGCAGCTCTTTATATTTCTTTCACAGGATGTAACAGGAATCACAGCGTGGCTCCGGTCCAGACTCGCAAGGGAGGAGCAGGGACCGGCGGCACCTCGGGGGTGTCACTTGTCCCCCGTGGCAGCAGGGCAGGACGTGGCCTCAGCACTGCTGCCCATGCCTGCTCTCCTCCGTGGCTTTGGCCAGGGCTACCCCAAAAGATTTTTTTTTTTTGAGTGCCCCAAAATCTGCCCTGGGGCACCTCAAGGCAGGATTTGAAGCCCATCAGGTCCTGGCCACCTTCCCGAGGTGGAGAGGTGCCTCAGAGCAATGAGGGTGGCACAGGTGGCATCTGGCACAGGGCACACACGGTGTTTTCTGCTCTCCCCACGGACTCCTCCGGGCTGTTCCCACCACGGGGATGCAGCACCCGGGATCACACCGTGCACAGGGCGGAGGCAGCAGAGCTGGGGCTGCTCAGGAGGAGGGAAGGGGATGATCTTGGGGTTCCCCATGCCCCAGGCTGTGCCTCAGTCCTCTGCACCTCCCAGCCCCTGTGCAGGGCCCGTTTGTCCCTCCTGGGACCAAGTGGGGTCTCAGCTCTGCCTGCTCGCACAGTGTGCCAGGACAGGCGTTGGGATCAGTGTCTCCCAGTTTGCAGGGGGAATCTTTTTTCCAGGCAATGATTTTCTTTGCATTTTCTCCTCTCGCTGAGGCCATGTAGGAACGGTGCAGGAACCAGGGCTGCCTGGTGCCCTTGAAAAGACCCTGTTGCCTGCTCTGAAATGATGCAGCTCCGGTGCCTAATGATTCCCGACAGCTCAGGAAGGGCCCTGCTGCTGGCAATCGGGAAGGCAGGGACAGGGAGGGTTACTGATGGCTGTGGTTATTACAGTTATTGGGCTCCATCGATCACGGGCACGGGCTGTGCACCGAGGCTGGCAGGAACTGGGGCACAGCCCAGCGCTCCCCATTCCCATTCCCATTTCCTCTGCCAGGCCTGGCACAGCTCGGAACTGCCCAGGATGGCTGAGAGATGGGGCACACTGGGCTCCCAAATGCTCTTCCACAGCCTGGAGTAGCGCCAGATGCGATCAGAGAACCACAGAATCCAGAATTATTTGGATTGGAGGGACCTTAATCCATCCAGTTCCTCCCTGTGCCATGGGCAGGGACACCTTCCACAGCCCAGGTTGCTCCAAGCCCTGTCCAGCCTGGCCTTGATGCAGGTTGTCACCCCCTCCATTCCTTGTTTTTCCTTCTAAAAAATCAATAACCTGCATTTCATTGCTGGATCCTCTTTGTGCCAGGCCAGTTTGGGGGGTGGCAGCAGAGCAGCTCCACGGGCACATCCTGCCAGCAGCTCCATATGGGAACTGCAGCTCGCAGCACGTCCCCTTGTCCAGCCCTCAGATGTGCCCCTGCACTGGCTCACTCTTTCAGAAACTAACCCCTTTTCAAACAAGATACGGCTGAAATTCTGTTTTTTAACTTTTAAAATTTTTTCACTGAAAACAGAGTTGTTCTGAGGGGCAGAGCAGCAGTTTGGAGCTGGCACAGACTTCGCCCTCTTCTGTGTCCCTGACCCTGAGACCACCCAGCCCACCCTGGGCCCATCCCTGGGCTGCTGCCGGTGCTGCTCAGCCCTCACCTCATTCCCAGTGACACTGGTTTTTATATAATTAATTGTCAGCTGTATCAGCCATCAGTGATTTGTGTTTTAAAGATGGCCTGGCAGAACTAATTCCATCGCTGCACGATGCTGTGCTGGATGATGATAACCCATGTACAGCTTCTCCCACAGAGCCTCATGACGAGCTGCTGCACTTTATTTTAATTAATACAGATAGCAAATGTATTTTCATTAGCCATCAGAATGTCAGGAGAGAAGCAGGGTCCTCCCGCATGGTGAGCAGCAGCTTCGCTCCTGGGGCTGGGTGCAGTGCCCAGCCCTGCTGGGTCCCCTGCTCCAGCCACCCTGTAGGGGTTTGAGGCACACCTCCACATTCCCCTGCATCCTTCCATATCCCTCTGCATCCTTCCACTTCCATCTGCATCCCTCCACATCCATGTGCTCCCACACAGCACCAGCTGGGCAGGCACAGTTTCCTCCCAGTCCGGTATGGGTGGCACCATCAACCCCCGAAAAGCAGGTTTTTGGGGGATTAAAAGCTGATTTAGCCCTGCTGCTGCTCCATGCATGGTGGGAGCTCCCATGCAAAGGCTCTCCTCCCTCTCCAGCGCAGGATGACACACAATTATCAGGCACGTTCATAATTTCTCAGATTTAGAACAATTAAACTGGCTCCCTGGTACTTCTGACGAAAGCAGCCTTTGTTCCTTGGGGAAGGAACTGCCTTCCTTGACCTCTGCTCTATTATTCTCTTTGATTGATCTGAATTCTATCAGAAAGGATAATGATAGGCTTCGGTGGGGGGTGCAAGAACACTGGGAGCAGAATGGACAACGCTTTGCCGAGGGCTGCTGTGCCCGGCTAACGAGTCTGAAGGGCTGTGGGGCACCCAGGCCCCTCTCTGTGCCCAGTGCTGCTGCCAGGGCACCCACGAAATCCCTGGGCTCCCCAAAACTGGGGAACAGAAGGCTAAAAGGACATCATAAACAAGCAAAGAGGACTTGGTGGCTGGCAGCGGAGACCTGCTCTGCAGGTAATGTCCCACCTGCATCAGGGCACTTGTGTCACCTGGCCTGGTGGGGGATGTGCCACCTTCCCCTGCGCCCACGGGGCATCGCTGCCACCATCTTCACCTCGGGAACAGCTCCAAGGATGCTGACAGAAAGGCATCTCCCTTGTAGGGGACTAGGCAATGTCCCCTTCCTCTACCCCCAGAAATTCCTTAAACATCAAAACCAGAAACCCACACGTGGAAGGGATGAGCTGGCTGTTCACGAATCACAGCTGAGTTGAGTTAAGAGAAAGCCCTTAAATCCCACCCCTGAGGGTGGTTTGTACCCCCAGCTCTGCCTCAGGAGGGTGTTTTGGGGGGAGCTGGACCTGCTGCAGAGCATTGCACCTTCTCGTGGGCAGCTCTTTGGTCTCCTGTCGCTGCTGGCTGGGCACGTTTCCTCCTGATGTTATTTTGACCCACCCTGGTGATGGGGAAATGCGGTGAGGAAGGTCCCAGCTCCTCTCCCCAGGAGGTAATGAATGGGCCGATTATAAAAAACCGTGTGTCACCCGCCTGGGATGAGGGGTTTGTCACTGCTGCCATTGTTTATGTTTCTAGAGGCTAATCGTAATTTTTAATGTCCCTTTGATAGCAGTGTAGTATGATTAAAACAGGCACATCTGAGACATAAATCTGGGTTTAAGCACTGCCTTTTTGGCACACAATGTTCAGCGCTCAGGGATGTGGCTGGAGGGTTCCTGGGCTGTGCCACCACCTGCCTCTGGCAAACCACCCCGTGGTTCAGCACCTCCCTGGACATCGCCCTGAAGGGACGGTCACATCCTGGCCCGGGTGCTCGAGGGGCAGCAGAGTCTGGAGCAGCAGCTGGATGGAGGCAGGAGGCCCCGGGCTGGGGCAGTCGGCTCAGAATAAACACAACAGCTGATTTCCTGGGAGCAGGAGGAGCAGCGGGAGGTCAATATAAACTTGTAACACGGATTTTCCACGAGAGAAAGCTCTGGGCTGTAGCTGGGGATGGTGCTGGGAGACTGAGGAAGGAATTTTCAGAGCTGACCCCCTGTTTGAGGTGACTCTGACTCTGGGCAGGCTCCTGCCCCTGCTGCTCGCGCAGGCTTCTTGTTTGGATCAGCGATGTAAAGCTGTATAATTTAAGAAAGGCTTTGCTCCTGGGGCCAGTCCGGTGCATGTAGAGTGGAAACGCGGAAAAATCCAGCCCTTCCCCATGGAAGCGGATACCTGAGCCACTGAAGGAGATGATGTCTGTGTGACTCAATTCATTTTCTGCCCTTAGGTGACAATGTGCCCATGGGGACAGTGAGTCACAATCGCCCTGTGCTGCATCCCGACGGTGGATGCAGGGCTGGAGCCCTTCTGCCATGGAGGCATGGAGAAGGGAAGGCTCCAGGGAGACCTCAGAGCCCCTTCCAGAGCCTAAATGGGCTCCAGGAGAGCTGGAGAGGGACTTGGGAGTGACAGGACAAGGGAAAATTGTTTCCCACTGCCAGAGGGCAGGGTTAGCTGGGTGTTGGGAGGGAATTCTTCCCTGTGAGGGTGGGGATGCCCTGGCACAGGCTGCCCAGAGAAGCTGTGGGTGCCCCATCCCTGGAAGTGTCCGAGGCCAGGTTGGATGGGGCTTGGAGCAACCCGGGATAGTGGAAGGTGTCCCTGCCCATGGCAGGGAGTGGAAAAAAATGGGCTTTAAGGTGCCTTCCAACCCAAACCATTCCATGATTCTATTCTGAGCTGTAGCAGAGCTGTTCAGGATCCATGGGATGGGTCCGAGGGGGGAGATGTGGGGGTCCTGCTGGGACCACAGCTCGGTGATGCTGGGGGACAACGGCGGGGCAGGCACCCTCCCCTTCCCGGCAGGCTGCAGATGAACCCCACTAGAGGAGTAGAATCGCTTTCGAATTTAGATGTTGTAAAAGACGTTTTGCAGTGGAAAAACTGAAAAGCTCTTCCCCTGGGGAGCGGGCTGCAGCGGCAAGGACTCTTGTTTTGCTGCACCCTTCTCTCCCTACCTTTCCTAATGAATTCCAAGAAAGCCTCAGTGCATTCCTAAATGGGAACACAGCCTGTGTCCTTCACAGTCATCTCCACAACAAAGCCAGCCATCTCGCCGCTGGCAGCCACGGGCTCCTCTGTGAGCTGGAAACAAAAGCTGAAAAGGAGCCTTTCTAGTTGTGATTAGAAAGCTTGAGAAGTTTGGCTTTTACTGGTTATTGCCTCGCTGATTTCATCTCCGTGGCAGCTCTGAACCCCTCGGGGGACAGGAGAGCAGCCCCAGTCCCTCGCCAGGCGACTGCACAGGTCCCGCTGCGGGAGCCGCGGACCCGAGCGCCCAGGAGAAGCAGGAATTGGGAATCTCGGTGCCTTTAGGATGCTGCGCTGCGTTTGGACACGGGTTTGTGTTCGGTCCTTAAGGAAGGAGCAGCGCCGTGGCCCAGCAGGTGCCAGAGAGCCCGGCTTCCCTCAGGAGAGGACCACGGCAGCAGGAGCATCCCCCTCTGCCTGAGGACATCCCTGAGCCCTGCGCCCATCAGCGCCCAAATGGCCCCTTCGGTGCCAGTTTTGTCCCAAATCCATCCCCCAGCCACATCCAAGCCGCGGGGACACGGGCGCTCATCCCCCCCAGGACACGCAGCCTCCGGGGCTGCTCCGAGCAGCGAGGGGTGCGGAGGAACAGCACTAAATTATTCTTTTTTCTAAAAAGGGATAGATGAGGAAGAGCGATTATCGGGGAGATTTTCTTCGGGGGAAATTCTGGCACGAAGACAAACTGCAATATCTCAGCGCAGGCTGGGCACTGAGTCTCGGATAAAAATAAAGCAGGAGGCGGCAGCACCTTCCCGATGACATTAACTCCATTCATCTCCCGCTGCCGCCGCCGCCAGCGTGCTCAGGCATTAGGAGTTACGTTTTCCTCCACTATTTCTCAAATATATTTATGCTGGGAGATGTTTGTGGAGGTACATCCTGTGCCTGGGGCAGAGGATTAATTCCAAACTGTCACCTCGCTTTTTGATGGGTTTGTAAATTCTGTTCTGTTGATTTGCACTCGCAGTAAATTGATAAAATCCTCTTTCCAAAAACCTAATTCACCATTTAGGGCTCACCAGGGTTTTAGACCTCATTGGCTCACATATTTATGTAAATATAGTGTCCAGCAGCAATTTAAAAACTGCTGCGTGGATAATGTGGATGGATAAGGAGTGAAGGGAGACACATTGTCTGGTGGGGGCTGCGTGCCCTGGCAGGGAGCTTTTCCTTGCCTTGAGGCCTCAGATTTTGGGGTGGCTTTGCAGTGGGTGGCTGCTTTGGGCAGTGTTGCTCCAGGATCTGACCCCTTTGCACCAGAACCGATTAACCCCAGCAGTGCTGGGAATAGGCTGAGCTCTGCAAGGATGGCATTGGATGTGTCCAAGAGGACTTTGCCGAGCTGTGTCTGCAGAACTCCTGCGGTGGGCAGGGGTGTGCTGGTGTACTGGGAGCACTGGGAGCTCTTAGGGCTCATGCTAGAGTGGTCTGTCAATTTAGGGACTTGGTATCTTTGCAAATGGAAGTTCAGGACTGTCAGGAATAGCCTGTGTTTTTTACTGAAATTGCATTTAAATCAGCATCAGGAGATGCAAGCCCCGTTCCTGCGCAGCCCCATCATCATGGAAGAGATGCAGGGTGGCAGAGGGGACATCAGCAGTGATGTCCTCAGTATTGTCCCCCAGCCACCGCTCTGTCCGAGATGAAGCATCTCATCCACAAAATGTTGCCATGCTCCATTAATCCACCCGAAAACGTCAGATGGAGATCCTCTCTTGAATTTTAAATATTTCCAGCCATTCTGACTAGCTCTGAAATTGCCCCAAAATGACCGCTTTCCAGAACATTCCCTCACTCCCCCACGCTGTTCCCGTGCCTGGTCACTCCTGCCTGCTGTGCCCCAGCCCCTCGTGGCAATGCCAGGTCCCCGCAGCGGTGCCCTTGCCCTTGGGCTGGAGCACATCACGGAGTGTCCCCTGACGGCCCTGGGGACCACGTTTGTTGTCCCCTCTCGGGGGTCTCCCTGCAGAGCTGCCCTTCCTGGGGTGCTCCCAGCCCCTCAGCTCCTGACTTTGGCACATCCCACTCCAGTGTGCAAGACAGAGAGACGGGCCGAGACGCGAGAATCCTCCTTGCCGAGCAGATGACGCCGCTCTGGGATCCATCCCACAGTTATCCCTTCTGTCGTGCTCGAGTTTTTGGATGCCTTTACATTTGGCACCAAATTTCCTTCCTAGACTAAAGCTTTGCACTTGGAATGATGCCTTCGGAGCTGGGCTGAGTGGCCAGGCTGCTCATCCGATCCCTCCGCACTGCCAGCAGCTTGCATTGCGCTTCCATGAAGTCTCCTTGCACCTTGCTGCTGCAGCCATCTGTCCTGGGGTTCCAGTGCCTTGTCCTCTCCCCTACGGAGCGAGCACAGAGCCAGACCCCTGCCCAGCCTCCTGGGCTCTCCGGGGGTTGAACACCTACTGCAGTCCCTGGGCTCCCGGGGCCAGGAAAAGGGACAAAGGTGTGGACAAATCTGTGCTCGTCCCTGCTCAACGCAGAGCTGGGAATCCAGGAAGAGCCTCCTCTCTGTGCATCAGGAAAGCTCCAGGCTCAGCCAGCACTCGGGGCTGGTCAGCTGCTGCTCTGGCCTCTTCCCAGAGAAAGGAAAAGGAGGAAAAAGGAATAAAAGAGAGATGTCTGAGTCGAGGCTGTGCTCTGGGAGCGGGCCAGCTGCAGCTGCACCACTGCCGGGAGCTCCAGCAAGCAAAAAGGTGGAACAGAGGGGAAATCAGCTCCTCAGCACCCCGAGAACACCATCCCCCTGACTGGGGACAGCGTTACCTCCGTGTGCCCACAGCCCTGAGCCACCATGGGACAGAGCACCGCAGCAAAGCGTCCCCATCCCGGGGGGCCGGATCTAGGTGTCCCTGCTCGCTCCCCAGGACCAGGACACTGGGCTGGATCCCTGATTTAGAGCTCAGTGTGGCTCCCTCAGCCATGACAGTGTGACACTAACTCCCAGCAGCACGCTTCAAAGGGCTCGTTATCCCACATCCGTGTCATCCAACAAAGACACCGCGGTAGGAATGGTGTCTTCTCGACAGCGCCGGAGGAACGCTCTCTGCCAGACACAGCCTCCACTTTTACAGCTCCTGGCAGCTCCTCCCTGACATCTCCTGGTTTTTTTGGGGTCCTGGAGCTGTCCCAGGTCATAGGCACTGACTGTGGCTGCTCAAGCATCCCCCAGCCTCAGGGACCACGGATGCAGATCCAAGTCGGAGATAACCAATGCTTGCTTTTGGTTATGAGCCAATGCCAGGGGCTCTGCTGGAAGCCCACAACATGTCCCTCTCCAGCATGGAAGATGAGCCTCCCTCGCTCCCTGCTTTGTCCCTTCAGTCCCAGATTCCCATTGGCTCCTCCAGCTGCCCAGCTCCATGGCTGTCCTCCGATTTTGGAAATCCTTATGAATGAAGTCTGAGACATAACAGAGCTGAGCAGCAGAGGTTGATTTGTTCCCCCTATCTTCCCAGCAGCGCACTGACCCTGTGGATATGCTAGGTTGGCACTGGATGGCTGCTGGGTGCCCACCAAAGCTGCTCCATCACTCCCACAGGAGACATTCTTCCATGAACTTCCCAACCTGAGTCCTTCCCACAGGCTGCAGTTCTCCATGACCTTTTCCAGTGCAGGTCCCTTCCACAGGGTCAGTCCTTTAGGAATAGGATGTTCCAGCCGGGATCCCTTCCAAAGGGTCACGAGTCCTGCCAGCAAACCTGCTCCAGCGTGGGCTCCTCTCTGCATGGATACACAAATCCTGCCAGGATCCTGCCCCAGCACAGGCTCCTCCACGGACTGCAGGTGGATCTCTGCTCGCCCGTGGATCCCCACAGGCTGCAGGGGCACAGCTGCCTCACCTTGGGCTGCACCACGAGCACCTGCAGCACCTCCTCCTCCTCCTCCTCCACTGACCTTGGTGTCTGCAGGGCTGCTCCTCTCACAGATTCTCATTCCTCTCTCTGGCTGCCGTTTCCATTGTGCAGGTATTTTTATCCGTGGGTAGAGCAGGATGTGGATAGAGCAGGATGCGGATAGAGCGGGACCGGCCCCATGGGACAGAGCAAGAACATCCTTAACAACTTGTCGGTTAACAAGCTGTGAAAGGAGACAGACAGCCAGGAGCTGGCAGCCTGTCCCCTGGAATGAAGGACACCTTCCCTCCCTGAGCACCTCGGCAGGAAGGGCTCCTGCTGCAGAGCCCTTCTCCTTCCCTCCCTCCTGGTTCCTGCAGGCTGAGTTCCCTGACACTGCGTCGGGGCTGCAGGGAGAGCAGCTGAGGCACCTGCACCAGGCCGATCTGCTCCCTGCATCCCATCAATCCAGCACCACTCACTTGTGCAGCAGCAGGAAAAGCGATCTCGTGAAGCAGGTCCTTTTGGGAAGGGCTCTGGAAAGCCACAGAACGCAGCTACGAGCAGCAGCCCGAGCCAGGGCGACGCCAAACCCCCTCTCAAACAACGCCTCACTCTGCCCTTTGCCCCCTGGTTTGGGGAGGACCAGCGGGGGACGGCAGATCCCCTTCCCCACTGCCAGGGGCTGGCACCAGCTGCACCCCAAGGTTTCTGCGGGCAGCGTTGGCTTTGGCCCCACATTCTGCCCCACCAGAAGGGGCCTGCCCAGGTGCTGCCTTTGGCCCCCCGGCTCCAGTGTGGCTCACCCCAGTGCTCATCCCCCTGAAGCCCTGACAGGGGCAGAGGGCTGGGTGCTGTCGGGGTGCTGGTGTCCCCCCGCCCCTCCCGTGACTGGGACTAGAGCAGGGACGGGCACATCCCCACCTTCCAGAGCACCCTGTGCCTGGCAAGTCAAGCGGTTAAAGACACACAGCTCTCACCATCGAATCCAGCAATTTCATACCCCTGACAAGAGTGTAAATCCATCGTGATGGACTGGAAAATTGGAAAGCCGGTGCTCATGCCGTGTTTCCTACAGACATCCCTGAGCTCCTGAAAGATGCACTCGGTGGCAGCCCCGGTTCCAGCCGTGTCGCTCACGTCATGCTAATTAAAATAGAGCCTGTGTTTTGCAACAGGATTTCCTTGGAGCGTATTTTACTGCTCAGTAACCACTTTCAAATATTTGAAAAATAAAATCACATCAAGTAAATAACTTTTGGATTGCTCACAGAAGGTTACTCTGGTTTCGGTTTTTTTGTTCCCAAAGCCCACTGGAAGCAGCTGTGCTCATCGCAGTGACAGAGGATGGAAAATACACAGATTTCTGAGGCTGCTTGTAGTCTACATCAAAAGCTGTGTGTTATTTAATCAGACAAAGCCCATTTCATTAAAAAAACAACTGTCTGTACAAAATGGGATAACAAAGCACCCCAGCGCTCAGCACTGACCTGGAATACCCAGGGAACATCCCTGCCTGCTGGCAGGATGGGCCATGCTCACACCAGCCCGTTTTGATGCCCACGTTACCTATCCAGCAATGCCCTGATGCCCGTCTGCCACATCCGTCACTTACTATCCATTAACTTCTGAACCCAGCACCACCTGACTTCCAAGGGATGGATCACACACTTCCTTTTTTACATGGTTTGCTATTCCAAGATCTCTGCTGCCGCTCTGGATGCCAAGGGAGCACATTCAGCTGACTCGGCGCAGCCTGGCTCCTCAGCCCTAAATCCTGCTACCGGATTCCTCAGTGAAGGAGAAGTTAAAAATGTACAGAAGGAAATGTCTGTGACACTGTGACACCACAAAACTGCGCTTGAAATGGCATCTTTGTATATTCATAACGGCAAAAAATACTGGAGAAGCAGAGGGCTGAGAGAGACTAATTTCATTTACTTCTGATCCAGGTTCTCCTCATCCTTTCTGCCAAGGAGGAGAGAAGGAAGAGGAGCCATTTGCCGTGGCCTTTGATAGCTCTCCATCAGACAAGCCCCATTCCCGTTATCTGTGCTGGCAGCCTGGCTCTGTGCTGTTATCTCGTTGCTCGGGGTGCTGCCGCGAGAGCTCACCACGCACTTGTTGCAGCCCTCGCCGAGTTCACGCTCGGTTTTCCTTCCTGCCGGACACACCTGATCCTCTGGAAACAGCCTCCTGTGGTGCTGTGCTCACCACAGAGCCAGGGGGATCTCTGCCCTTCCTGTTGGGCTGTGGCAGCCCCCCAGGAGTGCCCCAACGCCTCGAAGGAGAGAAGGGAGGGCGCAGACATTGGGGCTGCGGAGGAGCCCGAAGCTCAGCACCCCTAACTGCATTTCTGCTCCCAGCGCTGCAGCCTCGGGCAGGGTTTGCTGGTCTCATCACAGCCTATAGTGGACATCCCAAATATATTTAGAAATCCTGGATCTCTCAGGGGTTCAGCCGTGCCCCTGTCATCCCCAGTGCCAGGGGCTGAGCCTGCATGGGCAGCACAGGCAGCGCTGCCCTCTCTGCACTCAGCTGCCCACACCCCCCGTGTTTGCCCACTGCATCATTCCAGGGTACGAATAACTGCCCCTGTTGGTGCCCACATTCCCGGGATGCTGCTGCTCCGGCACAGGCTGCCCGGAGCCTCCTGGCACAGGTCCCTGTGCAGGGACGTGCCTCTGCTGCCTGCTCTGCTCTGCTCCGCGCCGGTGGGTGGGTGCGAGCGGATGTCGAGAGCAGAGGAGAGGCTTTCACACCTCCTCTCTGGTGATCTAAATGGCTTCACCAGTGCAGAGCACCCAAAGCCACCAGCCAAGCACCCGATGGGTGCAAGTCATGTGAAAATGTTTTTTTTTCTTGGACGCATGAACCGAAAGGGCAGCAGATGGAGCACAGCAATCTCTCTCTGCGGGGTCTGATCCTGCTCCCCTACCCAGCTGGTGAACAGCAGGTTTTGCTGCTCTGGGCCCCTGGCTGTGTCCCCTTCCACACAGATAGACAAGAACAAGACCCCCCTCGGCACAGGCAGAGCTGCCACGTCGCCACTGGCTCCAGGCTGCGTAGGCAGGAGTTGGGATTTTACTGCAATAATTCACCAAACCTTGTAAAGGGTCAACAATTTATCAGCTCCCTCTCTCTGCCAAGGAAAGAGGAGTTCAGCACGCTGTGTTCTTCCACCATGAGATTTATGGCAGATTGTGCCAAATCCTGTTCCCGGGAGCTGGACTGCCTGCTGGTGCTCCCAGCGGGACTGGGGCAGCCCTCCTACCTCAGCACACGAGGCAGTGAGGGAGCTGAGAGCCCTCACTGGGCCTGTGCTTGCTGGATTTGCTTCCCAGCTCCCCCAGCTCCCGGGAGCCCGGGATCATCGCTGCTCTCTCACAGAGCACTGGCAGCCTGGACCAGAGCGTTTGTGTAACACACCAGAGGAACGTGCCTCTCCGTGTGTCCCCGTGCTGGAACAGGATGCCAGAACTGGCAGGGACTTCGCATCCCATTCCTCCACACGTACGCGCACGTACACAGAACACAAACCCATGCAGGTGAGAGAGAAATGCCACCCTCTACATCCATCGCTGGTTTGCTGCCCAGAAAGGATGGATTCTGTAATACAATCCCTGTCTGGAGAGCCGGGTTTAAGACCGAAAAGTCAAAGTCATTTAACGCAATCTGAGCATGAGAGGAGGGACTGGAGTGGGCAGACAGCACCGCACAGCGCTCCTGACACCAGGAGCTGGTTGTCTTTGCCATAAACACCCTGCTAGCCCCAGAGGACAGCCTCAGGCCCCGAGCACACTGCAGCGCCAGCACACACCGGCCTCTCCCGTTCTCCCACCGAACAATCCACACTGGTAACCCCACCCAGATGCACAACCGAGCCCGGCTGCCTCATCCTGGCACCCCAGCAGTGCCGAGGGACTGGGCACAAGCACCGCTTCAGTCGTCTCCAAGCCCCACGCGAGTTTGCGATGACTTTGCCAAGTCACCCGCGAGCGCATCCCAGAGCCTATTCTTAGGTCTGGCATCGCGGCAGAGGGAGCGGGAGCGGGTCTGCGTGGTAACGAGAGACACGTGGAACGAACAGGCAGCCCCTGGGTAAACACTCACCCCCCTCGGACACCCCCTGACCGAGACAGCGGGTCGGGAACAGCAATGGGGACCCGGCAGTGGGGGCTGGAGGGACACCGGGGGCTGGGGACCCGCGGAGGGCTGGGGACACATGGGGCTGCTCTCCCTGCGAGAGGGCGGCGGAGGGTCCGGCACGGCTCCCGGGAGGCCGCGGCCCCATTAGCGCTCGGTTCCCGGTGAGGACGCGGCTCCCGGAGCGTTCCCGAGTGGCAGGAGCTGTCCGCCCCGCGGTGCTGAGCGCCGCGTCCCGCCGGGCCCCGCTCCCGCCGCCGCTCCGGTGCCGCTCCCGGCGCCGTTGCGCTTCCCCGCAATGTCAGAAGTTTCATCCCGGCCCGGGGAGCAGCAGAAGCGGGGGGTCCCCGATCGGGGGTGGCACGGCCGGTTCCAGCAGCCCTTCCCGCTCCGACCGCCCCTTCCCCGGTCCCGGCTGCATCCCCCCGCGCCGGGCGGTGCCCCCTCCCCGGAGCCGGGACGCGGCGGGCCCCGGGGAGCCCCGCAGCCCCGGCCCGCTCCGCCCCGCTCCGCCC